>PVIJ01016214.1:0-33509 GCA_004024925.1 Scalopus aquaticus
GTGATCCATCTCCGTGGTCCCTTGTGTTCTTTTCTACTCCATTTTGTGCCCTTATCCTCCCCCTCCCCCCACCCCCACCCCCAGATGTCTCTCCTATTTGGTTTATTTATACACATTTTAAATTAAAAAGATTTTCCAGGATTGTTCACCAAAAGGTTGTAGTAAATTCATCATAGTTTGATATCAGTCTTTAAGATTTTTTTCAAATGTATTGGCAAACTATAGCTCTCAGTGATTCCTTAGTTATAGCACTTATTTTTATTTCTAATAGTGGTCTTCTCCTTACTTTATAACTGGCAGCTCCTGGAGTAAAAGGAGAATAGTTTATTTATGTTGGTATTCTCATTCATTTGTCCACTCAACACATGTGTATGTACTTCTTACTGTGTATAATAACTGTGCCAGTTATTATAATGCCTTTTGGAATAAAGATGAATATGCCTTTGTTTTTGCCCTCAGGAGCTCATATCTTCTGGCAAACCCACTGTAGTGTTCCATTTCGGTCTTAATAAATACTCGTCTCCTGGAGGAAAAACATTGAGGTTTACTGCAGGTAAAGAAATACACATTAATATGTCTATAGTCCTGAAACCTATATAACATTATAAGCCAATGTTACTTCAATTAGGAAAAAAGAAAGTGCTGTCCTCTCCTGGGTCCTTATGAATGGCGGCCTTTGTTTATTCAGACTGGAGAGGTAGCCTTGTGAAATCCTGTAGTAAATGCCAACTAGGTTTACCTGTCTTTTCTGCAGTAACTCTGCTGTCAAAACTAAAATCTAAAATTCACGTTTAATAAGGATACTTTTCTATTCTGATAATTCCTTCCACATAAAAGATCTTTTAAAATAAAATTTCATTCTTTGTGATTTTTAAAATAAAAGATAAATATAATCGATATCAATTTATGACACCCGTGGGTTAACAGGAACAGTTACTGATACCTGAAAAAGACTACTTGACTTTGTGAGAAAATTAAATCTTCTGGATTTCCTTTAGGATGTGGCTACAGGAAATTAATTAGATGATTTTTTATTACATCATCCTAACCACAGCATTTCTTCAAAAACAATGCTATTTTTCTTGGAACTTTTTGCAGACATTTGCTATACCATGTATCAGTATGTTAGTAGTGCTAATATGAAATCCACACAAAGGTTTGTGGGGTGTGTATGTGAGAGAGACAGAAAGAATGTGGTGATGTAATTATTTTATTTCCAGTAGTACAGGAGAGTGGGTTAAAGGTAAAAAGCATTCCGTTTTAGCAGAGAACCATATCCTCATAGGGAGTATTAATATTAAGTTCAGGAGGGGAAGACTTGGCAAACCTTTTCAGTGGTGTGTGCCTTGCAATCTTTTGAGAGAAAAAAATAAGATTGTTAAGCTGTAGCTCTTCAAATTACTGACGAGTATAGGCCTTGGAAAGCAGACACTTGTGAAGAAAGGAAATAAGACATAAATTTTTTGATTATGCTTTCTGTATATTGTATTACAAATCAACTAAGCCAGCAAGGAGCTATACAAAAGCCTTTTCTCCTACTGATAAAATAGTTACCACCTCAAAAGAAATTTCACAGCCGAGGAATATGTAGGTATATATGTGTAATATATGATATAGTTGAAAATCATTCTGCCTTCAGCTGTTCAATTTTTTTCTAACTTATTTTTTCTTATACTACTTTATCATCATTCTACCTATTATATTTTTGGTTGTCCTCTTCCAGCTATGGCATTTTGCAGTCTCCCCCTTTTACAGGATAGAGGGAATTTCAGACTAGGAATTTGCAGTTCTAAATTCAAATCCTGTTTGTCACTAGTGGTCATGTATCATGGGCAGACCTCTTACGGAAGCTCAGGATTGTTGATGCACCATCTGTAAACAGGAAGACCAGATCAAATGACCTTTAGCACCATTAAGCCACATGTGATTATTTCAAATTAAAATTAAAGTAAAAAATTTACTTTCTAGATTATAGCACCCATATTTATTTAAGTGCTCAATAGCTCTTGTGCCTAGTGGCTACCATATTAGACAGCACAGAAATTTTTTTTTTGCCTATTATCTCAGAAAAATCTATTGGATAGTGTTGCCAGAGTCTCTTATAACTCTAATCTTTAATTAGAAGATGAGAAGTGAATCATAGACCATGTTCATTTTTCTACCATATCTGCTATTTTTATTAGAATCATTTATATTCTCTGTAGATACAGAAGGAGAACAGAAAGGTGTGTTTCTAATAATGGCAAAGTAAGTTCATAAGAGCCTCATCACATATAACAAGTATAAACTCTGGGCAAAATAGAAAACAAATAGCTATAGTACTGGAGAGTGACTAAAACCAGGCAGATATTGGAGGAGAATTAATACTGATTATAACACCAGATGAATTTCCTGTTTTTAATGTTGCTGGTTTGTTTTTGGTCAGAATATCTATGCCAGACCTTGTACTGATACTTAAACTTGTGTTGAAACTTGTAGTCGTATTGGTTGTGGATTGAGAGGAAAGAATTTGGGCTTAAACTGTAACCAAAAAGTGAGGAGGAAATCCTGGAAATGAAAGATGTATATGAGGAGCCTCAAATTCTTTGTATAAATTCTGATTAAACCTCTTGGTAGCTCCTATTGTATGGGCGTGTGAGTAGATTCCAAGAAACTTGGCCAAGGATGAAAGAACTGAGCAGGTATTTCTGCTGCTGCCCACTATAGGGTAAACAGTTTGATGTTTGATTCAAATGCTTATAAAAACAGAAAAGTTGGTGATCTATAAAGTCATATAACAAAGTTCCAAGTTTTTAATGGGACTAGTATTTATTCCATTGTCCAGGATATATTCTAAAATTTTTAGATATATGAAGAAAATGGAAAATGTGATTCATATTCAAGAAAAAAGGCATCCGATGAGACCAACCCCAGAATGGCCCAAACGTTGGAATTAATAGATGAGGTTTTTTTGTTTTTTGTTTTTAAAACAATTATTTTAACTATGTTCAAATGTGGAAAGCAAAATATTCTCATAGTGGATGAGTAAATAGAAAAATCTCAACAGAGAAGTAGAAATTGAGAAAATAAAATGGAAATTTTAGCACTGAAAAATACAATATCTGAAAGAAATGTTTACTTGATAGAATAGAATATGGGCGATGGTAGAGAAAGCAGTGTGAAGTTGAAGATAGGTCAATGGCAATGATGGAATCTGAACATCATAGAGGAAATGATTGAAAGGAATTAACATAGCCTCAGTGCTTTGTGGCACATTATTAGAGTCTTAACTATTTGTAATTATTTGTGTGTTGCAGAAAAAGAGATACTGATAATGAAGGAAAAAAGAAATTTTGAAGAAACAGCAACTGAAATTTTGCTAAATTTAGTGAATATAGATAAATGAGGCTTAAAGAATCGTGGCTTTGGAAACTGTGCAAAGTAATTTCCTGCTAGCTAGTTGGAATAGAATTTTTTGGAATAAATCATTAATCCTTGCTGAAATGAAATCTATCCTGTGTCCAGTTTTTAAAAAGATTACTTCAAAGACAAAAACAAGAACAAAAAAGATAATTTCCTGCAGTCCCCTTAAATTTGTAAGGGCATCACTGAGGTTTGTTTAATTTTATATCATTATGGCTTAGAACAATTAAAATTTGATGAGAATAGATTGTAAGAACAATACCCTTCCCATCTACTCTTACTGATGATCCAAATTAGCAATCTTTCTTATTTTCAATTTTATTTCACTATTTAAAAAAGAAGTCTGTTTTCAAAGTAGTAATCAGAATCTTTTATTCTCTCTGAATGAAAGCACTTTCATCTAATTACCATAAAGCACATATGAATCTCAAAGTTTTCCTTTTCTACAGAGAAATCACATCCCAAAGAAATCACCATTAAATTGCTTATTGCTTTTATCCCTTAATACACGTTCTTCTGGAGACTCACTAACCAGGTGTCCACTGGTTTTTTGAGCTGGAGGTATGTTGAGCATGTCTCTGGGCCTTTCTTGAAAGAGGGAAGTTGAGGTGCCAGGAATCTTCTAATTTTTGCTTTACCATTTCAGTCTCTCTAACACTTCATTAATTAGTTAATTAAGTTGATTCTAGTTAGAATTTGTTATTAGTTTAGCCTAAATTTTTACCTTTTACTTATATTTTAGGGGGTTTTACTAGGCAAATCAAAAGGTCATAATGATTACAGAATTAAGTCCAATAAGCATCCCCAAATTCTCTAGAAATATTAGACATATAAGTAATTAAGTATGCCTATTATAATTTATAAGCAGTATGTACCTAAGATCAAACCACCTTGGCTGGCACTTACCTAGCTTTATGACCTTGAGTAAGTTACCTAAGCCTCTTTGAGCTTCATTTTCCTAATCCATAAAGTAGGAGTAATAGGCAGTGAAGAATTTAGCACAATTTTTAGCATAAAGCATGTGGTCATTAAATGTTAGCTGCCCCAGGGCTTGCTGTAACCATCCTTATCATTTTTGTATTCATCCTGTAGCCATGAAAACTATTAGAGAAATTCTTGTTATTGTGACTACTTTACAGTATTATGAATCTGTCTGATCAAATCTTACTAATTCAAACCCATTTCTCCTCAATCCAAATCAGTGATATACTTATTTTTCCTTTGCTAAAATAATTTTACTCTATTACTTTAGCTGTAAGTTATGATCCTTGTGGCTTAGGATAACCAAGTTTTAGTATTGATTATATCTGAAGAATCCCTAACACTGGTCAACAGTGAGATCATAACTGACTTAAAAAGGCCTTGATCTGTAGTATCTTGGTGTGCTGAACATGAATATAACCCTGAAAATTTTTTATTAGCTCTCGTTTTGAAGATATTTCATATAATTCATTTTATGTGTTTCACTGTGTAAATTTACCCAGTAGAGCTGCAACATCCTCAGTCAGCCTAGAATGATGTAATATTGCATCGTATTGCATAATACCATCATGCACACATCATCCAGAGTTGATTGCATCATTTTATGATGCAATGCAATACTGATACAGGGGAAAATGGGGCTTCAAAGTTGGCCAAAGGCAGTGCCCAAATTGCTTACTAGTCACTATATTGGATCTGCACCCGCACACACAAGTGCAAGACTACTCAGCCTTAGGTAACAATAACAATGGGATTTATTTAGCAAACAGGAAAAAGCAAAGAATTACTAAAGTCAACATATGGCCGTTTACCTCACTTTAAACAATGTTCAGTCCTTTAAGTCCCAGAAAAGTAACAAAGGTGGTGTCTTCCCGCCACTGCTGATGTGGAGCTCCTCTTCCAGACAATAGGCCACATTTTCAAAATGGCATCTTCCTTCTGCAGACGCGCAACAATCAGACTGTCGGCCAGGTTCCAACTCACGAGGACAACACAAAACACAACTGGAGATGCTCCTGAAACTGCTATGGTGCCCCAGCACAGCACCAGGCCAACAACACTGCAAACAGCAACTACAGCAGCCAGACAGCCCAACAGACTGCACTCATGCATTTTAGAAAGGTGCCCGCTTCGGGCCTCTGCCTTCTTCCTTTAGCTTCAGTAAAGACAAATCTGTGAGCAGTTTCTGTCACTCGGCTACTTGCAGAGCCTCCAAAGTCCCTGGCCCCAAAGTCACTAAAGATTCCAAAAATGTTCAATCTATATCCCGGCGGCTCAAAACTTCTGGCATCTGATTTCCAAACTCTCCATCTTGACGCCTACATTTTTTGCTGCTGCTTTTCCTACATCATGGCAGTTGCTTCCTCTATTCCTTCAGCATGGCAACCGCCTCTTCCATTCCTACATCATGGCGACTTCTTCTTCTTTAACATGACAAATGCTTGTTTTTTTCCTGCATCATGGCAACTGAACTCCCCTTCTCCTTCAGTCCCTTTTATATCTCATCAGACTCCACCCCAAAATGCAAACTTAGCATTTTACCTGGGGCTATTCATTTTCATCAGCAAACCCCCTCCAGGGGGCATTGCCTTTACCAGACTTTGGACTCAGCCCACTTACATTACTACAGCCAGTGGCTGCTGAAGTAAGCTGATGTCACCAGTGCACTATAGAAAGCGTTGAAAATATTTCAGACTTTATGCGAGACAGTTTAAGCTACTGTTCCAGAGAACAGTTATTTATCCATTTAGGCACAATACAGAACAGTAATGCCTCAAAAGTACGTTCATAGTGTGCACAATTTCCGCTCTATTTGTGGGGAAGTGACATTTGCCAACCAGAAGAGAAGTATCACTTCTCAAGTGAAGAAGGCTTATCATCTTTACTTTGGATGCAAGGTTGGTGACCAAGACAAGCCTGGGGCCCCACATAGATACTGTGCTGCATGCACAGCACAGCTTTCATAGTGGTTAAATGGCGAAAGACCATCAATGCCATTTGCAGTCCCCATGGTGTGGCGAGAGCCAAGCAACCACATAAAAGACTGTTATTCCTGCTTGGTTCCTCCTCTTTCCAGCAGAGTAACAAAGCAAAAGAAGTCAAGAATAGTCTACCCAAACATTCCATCTGCATTGAGATGACCCATTCAACAACTTCCTGCAGGGTGATGGGAAATAAGCATGGAATGCTTTTTGCCTAATGTCTACAAACTCTCTTGGGCATGTTAGGGCAGAAAACTACAAGGAACTAGTAGAAGACATGCTGATGCAGTATCAGAAACTTGGCTGCAATATGTCTCTAAAGATCCACTTCCTTCATTCCCATCTGAATTTCTTCCCTGAAAACTGTGGTATAGTTAGTGATGAACATGGCAAACATTTTCATCAAGATAGCGCATTAGTGGAACAAAGATACCAGGGACAATGGTCCACTACAATGCTGGCTGACTACTGCTGGACACTCCCCAGAGATGCTCCTGAACAGCTGTACAAGAGACAAGCGAAGAAATCTAAGTAGTCTATGACTTGATTTTTTACAGGTGTTAACCACAGGCCTGTTAGTATTGGCATGCATTTCGTGATGTAAACATCCATTTATTGCAGATTACCAAAAAAACTAGAGCCAAAATTAGAATTTGACTGTCATATTTGTGTTGAGCACATACAAATTGATAGGAAATGACTAATTTTATTTCGGTAACATGACTTTTGTAAAAATTTGTTGACCAGTGTAATAAAAATAGTGGTTACAGTCTCCCTTCTTCTCTTCCTCCCTTTCTCTTAGGCAACTACCCTCTAAAGTCTGTTGCTTTCTGCCCATAGTTATATTGTTGTACTACAGTGCTCCTAGAATCTCATGGCCATCCTTTCTAAGCCAGCTGCCTCTTTATACTTCATCTACTGGTTTGATGTTTTCACCATTTCAGTATCAGAATGTAGTGGATTAGTAGATAACATAGTGTGAAAAAATGTTTTTAACTTCCTTTTCTCCCACAATATGTCAAAAACCTATTATTTTTGTCTGCTGCAGAATATCTTTTCTCTCTGCAAAAGAGAGCACCTGGGGCCATTTTTTTTTCATAAAGCAGAGGAAGAAAAGAATGTTTTCATGGAAGAATAATTATAAGTTCAAGTATATGCATATTCCTCTCAGTAACTGCCTTTCCCAAGGCTCAGGCAGCATCTAAGAATTCCCCTTGCTAAATTACTAGAATGAAAATATAGTCAGTATCTATAAAGCCTGCATTTGGTTTCTAGTTGTTAACATTGTCCATTTTTAAATCCACCTTCACTGCATAGGGGATCCTGTAAGAATATAATTAAGAAAAACAACTGCCAAATCAATAAGATTTCCTTATAAATAGTTTATATCATAAGCCATATACTGATTTTATTATCTTAGGCAACCTTATGGTGGTGAGGATTTACTTTAATGCCCCCTCTTTGTTCCAAGTGAGATATGCATGAAGTGGGATAGGGCTTTGCTAAAGCTTTTGCACTAGATTGATGGATTTTCTCAAGGTTGCTTTAGAAATGATCCTGTGTCTCTGAATCACATACCATGTTGTGGACCAGTGTTATCATAATAAATTTTTTTCAATATAGAACTTCTTATAAAGCTTTGCTATCAAGCCTAAATAGTCCATCCTATATTAACGTTCTCCTTTTGTAATGATTGCAAAATGTTCTGTCACAAATGAATCCCTTACTATGAAATTTAAAATACCGGGTTTATATTCTTGATCTACCATATCAAATTACTCATTTCCTAATACATCCTTACTAGCATCTTTCCTGCAATCCGTACTTTTTGTTGTTGTTATTAATAAGCAATGCCTACTGTCTTCTTTTGCCTTTGATTTTTTTGTTTTGCTTATTTTTAAAATTGGTTCCCCCACAACCATCCAGTGGAGATAGAAGAATCTCTTTAACAAATGATGCTGGGGAAACTGGATGAACACATGTTAAAAAATAAAGTTGGATTATTATCTGACTCCAAATTCAAAAATAGTTTTAAAGTGGATTAAAGATATAGATAAAAGACCTGCAACAATAAAATATAAAGGAAACATTGGTGGTACATTCCATGATGTCTGTGATGAAGGTGTTGTTGAAGATTCGACCCTATGTGACTGACTCATTAAAAAGCTTCTACACAATGAAAGAAAATATTTGCAGGTCAAAAATACATCCTGCTGAATCAGAGAAGATATTCACACATCATTCAACTGACAAGTGTTTGACATCCAAGGTACACGAATAACTCATACAACTTAACAACAAAAAAAATAAGCAACCCAATTAATAAGTGGGCAGCAGAATACAATTTTCTAAACAAGATATACAGAAAGCCATCAGATAAATGAAAAAAAATGATCATTTTCTTTTGTAAATCACAACCAAATTGAAATATTATCTCACATCTGTGAGAAAGGCAGATATCAAAAAGACTTTCAACAAGAGTAGAAAAGAGAAGTGGTGATATATTGTTGGTGGGAGTGTAAATTGGTGTAGCCATTTTGGAAACTGGTCTGGACTTAACCGTAAAAAACTAAAAATGAAAATTCAGTAGCATTCAGCAATCCCATTTTTGAGTTATCTATCTGAAGAACACAAAATCAACTAAAAAATTTTTGGGTTCCACAATGTTTACTGTGGCACCATTTATAATATCTGGTTTTGGAAGCAACTCAAGTGCCTGATAGATGGTAAGATAATGAAGTTGTGGTATATCCACACAATGCAATATTATTGAGCTGTAAGAAAAGATGAAATGCTACCATTTTAGTGAACTGGAAGACTTGAGGGAATTCTCCAAGGCAAATTAAGCCAGAAAAATAAATATTAGACAATTACATATATATGAGTATTATTAGGGAAAAAAGGATATAATTGATAAAGCAAAAAAATTACAAACTAGCAGACATTGATAACCAGACTGAGGTTTTTGAGGTTAAGTGGGAATGGGAAGGAAGAAGGTCAAGGGAGTGTTATGGATGTGAAAAAAAATTAACTCTTCATAGAATCGTCTTTTGTGATCAGGTTCCCAACCTCAGAACCTCAGTCATGTCACAATCTATAGATCAACTATAAGCTTAAGCTCCTGTTTTTGAGACAGTCTAACTACTGACAGTCTTTTGGACCCAAAGTAGCTGGGGTATTTGGAAGATAATTAAACAGTGAGTAGAAACGAGTAAAGAACTATGGATGGATTGTTTGTGAAATGTTGCAATTTAAAGACTGTTATTACACACTAGTTTGTATGAGCTTTAATAAATGTTTATTGAAGTATAACACACACACACAAAAGTCCACAAATCATTTTTAAAACTTAATTTTACAAAGGGAACATACCTGTCTAACCTCTATGCAGATTAGAAACTCAAAATTTACCAGCAACCCAATAGTCTGGTTCTTGTCATTAGTATTGACATACCTCCCTCCCCCCCGAAGTCCCCCCCACTCCAGGATAACCACTACTCTGACTTATAACAGGGTTTTTTGTTTGTTTTGTTTTGCACTTTATGTCATGGGATTATATAATATATACTCTTTTACATTTGGCTTCTTTTGCACAACATTATGTTTGTTGTTCCATTATTATCAGTGTCTTAGCAGTAGTTCATGTAGTCTCATCTGTTATTTATATGTTTATTTTTAGTGAGAGCACTTAGTACTCTTACTAAAAATAAAATCCATGTACATATATAATACTATATTTGATAATTTCCCCCAGTTTTATTAGTTAGCATATTAGTTTGAGGTGTACATCGTATTGATTTGATACAAGTATTATGTATGATTCCAACAATAAGTTAACATATAACCTTGCATGATTTCATTTTTTCTTGTGACGAGAACTTTTAAGATATACTCTTTTTTCAAATTTCAAATATACAATATAGTGTTGTTAACTATAGTTACCATGCTGTACTTTACACCTCCAGAACAAACTAACTTGTAACTGGAAGTTTGGACCTTTTGACCATCTTCACCCATTTACCCCACTCCCCCTTTGGCAACCACCAACCCATTCTATATTTCTATGAGTTTAATTTAGTTTTGTATAAGTAAGATCATACAGCATTTGTCTTTGTCTGACTTATTTCACTTAGAACATCCTGTGAATATAACTTTCTGTTTGGATTGATGACTTGTTATCTTTGAACACATACCAAAACTTTACTTTTTTTTTTAACTCCTCCCCATGTTTTATATTTTGATGTCTCATTTTTTTTAGGTTTATTTTATTTATGTATACAAGAGCTGGGGTGTAGGCCAGAGGTGCGGGGGGTGGTGATTCACCACACACAGAGTGGGGAGCAGAACAGGTGGACTGACTGAAGTACATTGCTGAAGGGAACAGTGGGCAAGGCAGGAGAGGTCTGCTGCACCATGTAGGTCAGCTCCCTGGCCCGGGATCAAACTCATGCTACAGTGACTGCGGATAGCTTCATTGTGCTGAGACTTAATCCCTCATGCCACCAGGGAGGCCCTATTTTGATGTCCCATTTTACATATTTATATGTGTCATGACTAATTATTGTAGCTTTAGTTTTACTACCTTTGTCCTTTAATCTTGTTTGCTTTATAAGTGATTGATCTATTATTTTTACTACTTAATTACCTTTTCCAGTGAGATACTGTTTTTCTTTCTGTGTCTTTTCTTGTGAGTGCTATTTCTTCATTTTAAAGAAGTCCCTTTAACTTTTTTCCCCCTCTTTAACATTTCTTGCATGACTAGTTTCATGGTGATGAACTCCTCTAGCTTTTGCTTATCTGGGAAATTCTTAATCTTGCCTCTAATTCTAAGTGTTAATCTTGCCCAGTAAAAAAATTCTTGGTTGGAAGTTTTTATCTTTCAGCATTTTGAATATGTCATTCCATTGTCTTTGACCTCTAGTGGTTTTGTTAAAAAAAAAAAAAAAAATCTGCTGACCCTATGGGATTTCACTTCTTTGTGGTAAGAGAAATGTTGCCATTTAAATTACAGTGTATTGTGGTATCTCTTTAGATTCCTCTTATTTGGAACTCTATGGGCTTCTTGTACCTGGATGTCTGTTTCCTTCCCCAGGTTAAGGTTAGTTTTAGTTCTTATTTCTTCAAATAACTTTTATGGTCTTTTCTCCTTTTACGAGTCCTATACTATGAGTTTTATACCTCTTCATGTGGTCCCAGAGGTACTTAAAAATATGTCACTGTTTTAAATTCATCTTTTGTTTTCTTCATTTCAATGTTCTGTCTTGGTAAGTTCTATTGCTTTATCTTCTAGCCACTCCTGTTTCATTCAGTTTGCTGTTGGATCCCTGTATTTTATTTTTCCCCCCAATTCTACCATTGTATTCTTTAGCTCTGTAACTTCTGTTTGATTCTCTCTTAAAATTTCTAGTTCATCCATTTTTCTCTTACATTCCAGTGAGCATCTTTATGACCATTATTCTTCATCAGGTAGTTTGCTTATATCTGTTTCTTTACTGTTTTTTTTAATCATAGTTTTGTCTTGCTCTTTTGTTTGGGACATGCCCTCTCTCTCTTCATTTTCTTGATTCTCTGTGCTTGCTTCTGTGTCTTACTCAACTCTACTACCTTTCCTGGTCTTACAGGAATGGTCCTGTGTAGGTACCATCCTGTGGAATCCAGGAGCACCCAAATTGGGCACTCCAGGTATACACCCTGTTTGGGCTGTGCCTGCCCTCCTGCTATACTGTGTGACATAGTGTGTTGGGCTGTTGTCCTGGATTGGCTACTGCATAGTGAGCAGTCACAGTCAAGGCATACAACAGTGATGTTCTAGGTGGGTGGTACCATGAGTCTCTGCCTGTTGTGGTGTGCTCTTGCTGTGCGTTAGATGGTTGGAGCTGCCAGCCTATCAAGACTACATGTGCTTGGCTGTGACAGTGACCCACAGTGGTTCCAGGATTAAGTGGTGATGCATGGTGGTTCCAGTTCCTCTTCCTCATATGGGGCAGTAATGCATGGTTATGTCAGGGGATGGTGGAGCTCTTAACACGGCTTACCCCATGGTGTTTAATAGACTGGAGGGAGGGTCTTAAGATGGTGTGTGGGGGCGAGATTGGGGGAGGAGGTTCTAGAATTAGCAAGGTTGCATGAAATTGCCAAATTGCTACCTGCCGGTGTTTCCTGCCTAGGGATTATCCCAAAAACTTCCTACCTCTCAGGCAGACACTGTAAGAGAGTTAAATTGTTTTATTTCTCTCATGATTCTAGTACTCTTCTGTATACTGAATCTGTTAACGAGTCAACAAGTCTGTTTTTAGGCCCTTTAAGGGCACATTCTCTGTCCTTGCAATTTTTAGTTTCTCTTTTTTTAAGATTCATTTTTATTTATGCATCAAGAACTGGGGTATAGGCTAGAGGTGCAGGGTGGGGGTGAGAGGATTCACCAGAGACAGAGTGGGGAGCAGAACAGGCAGATTGATTGAAGTACACTGCTGAGGGGAGCAGCAGGTGAGACTGGAGTTGTCTGCTGCGCCACGTGGAAAGCTCCCTGGCCTGGGATTAGACTTGTGCTGCAGTTGCTGCTGATAGCTTCATAGTGCTGAGATTTAACCCCTTGTGCCACCAGGGAGGCCCCTATATCACATTCTTAATATAAGTCATTTTGCTTTCTCCAGAATTTCAATTTGATTTTTTTAATACATTCTATTTTTCTAATGAAATTATCCATCTTACCATTTTTTAAAGAATATATGAATCTTAAATTCCATGTCTAGTAATTAATGGATTTTGTTTTTTTTTTCCTTTGTTGTACCTGGTTCAATTTTTTATCAAATGTTCTGCTGTTATATATGATTTTACTAAGAAATCACAATGTTCTCCTCCAGATAGGATTTTCCTTACTACCTGGTAGGCATTTAGACCAGGATTAGATCATTGTAATCTATCAAGAATAAGGTATTTTAAAGGTGGGCTTCAGTCAGATCACTTTCTGGTTCTGCTTTATTCCTAGGTGTTACTCCTTCAGGAGTCCCAACTTAAAGCCTATGTGGTATTCACTAGTTCCCAGAACTGTAGTGTGCTCTGAACTGTAATTTTTATCTTACCAGTATCATGGGAATGACAATAACATGGTTTATTGTAATTACTTTAATTAGTCTTCCTCTTCCAGGTGTATACTAGTTATAAAATACTGTCTCGGTGGTAAGGGAGGTTCAGATTCTTGTGCTCACTTATTTGTAATGTTGGTCAAATCCCAACTTCCTTGGTGGACCACTATTCAGGTTTTATCTCTCTAGTCTCATGTGAGTTTTGAGCATGCTGCAAGTTTCTGTGTTTCTCAACCTTTTCCCATTATTCTTTTTAATTCGAAAATTTTACCAGAAGATGTCAGGCTGACTTTAATGTGTTTCTTATTGTCCAGGTTCTTAGTCCCTTAATTCTTGAATGCCTTAATCCCACTAGTGCCTTTTAAATTGTGGTTTTTTAATCTATTTTTTTCCTAGTTGTTCTTGACAAATTAATTCATTTTCCTACAAACTAATCTATTATAACAGTAAGTAGTTTTTGCTAATGAATATTTTGATTCCTGATATTCATTTATCTAGAACCACAATTTTTGTATCAGATGAGGATGCTAAAGAGCACGTTGCCCTCATTTATAGCGAAGTCAGCCAGGGCCCTGAGACAGAAGATCTGCCAAGGACACACTGCAGATTAATAGCTATACTCATATCAGGGACTCCCAACATCTAGTCCATTGGTTTTTACACTGCATCACTGATAATGTAGTATTTGTGTCTTCTACTCACTTACTGAGGTCATAAACCATGTCTAACCAACATTCTGTAAAATCAATTCAACCTTGACCTGGTTGAGTGATGATAGTGCTCTGATAGACTTCATATTATGAGAAAAGAGCTTATATTTTGAAGTTGTGACAACATTGTCAAATTGCAGGCAGATCTATGGAGACTTATTTATGGTATTTAAGACTCTAAAGTTCTTTTTTTCCCTTTTAAACTCTACATGTAAAATGATATTTTTTCAATCTAGAGAGGATAATACATAAAGAACACTATCAGATTTTGTCCATCTGTAGATAAGTATTTATTAACTGTGAGAGCTCAGCTTAGTAGCTATGCCAGAAAAGAATAAGACTTATGTGACTATGGAATCATATAAAGTCAAATAATACTAAACCAAAGAATATTGTCTTAAATTTTTCAAATTTATTTTAAAATGTTTGGATAATCTTAATCTTTATCAGTGAAGTTGGTAGCTTCTCTTACAAAGGATGAACTTACTTGTAAATTCAGAGGATATACCACTGAATGAATGGAATTTGACTCTGGCTGCAGAGTTTGATGTGGTTTATGGATCCCATAGAGGAGCCATTGACAGTGGCTTTATGGTAACATAGCCTGGCTACCTATCTGGATTCTCAAGCTATACAAGGGTGAATAAAGTAGTATCTGAGTTGTCAATCTTTAGTTTTTATGTTAGGAAAAGTGAAACAGGAATGAAAATAGTTAAATAGAAAAGGACCTTAATGGGGGAGAAATACTGCTTAGCGCTTGGCCTCTGTATGTACAGAATCAACTTTAAAGTGGTTTTCTGTTTTTGTTTTGATTTTTGTATTTTAAATGTTAGCAAGTAATCTCAACTTGATGACAGTCTGGAAGAGAATTCTAATGTTACTTTAGGTGTTCAACTTTTTCAGACAATGTACATTTGTTAGGTATTGTCTGATCCAGGTATTATTACCTTTTAATAGTATTGCCAGAGCTATAATTTTATGTGCTTATGGCGTTCTGATTTCCTTCTATTTTGTCTTAGAATGAATGTAACCCTGAAGAGTAGCACTTCCAATATTTGCTCTTTTTGGATTCAAATGCTTCCCCAATGTGTCTGTTTTTCTTTTGTCTTTTACTTTTCTTCACAAGAATTAAAGAAATAATAAATGAAGATAATTAAGCTATAGTAAATAAATCAATGACTCCTTTGTATCCAGGCCCAAGGACATGGAAGAATTTCATAAATGTAGAATTTTAGAGGTACAGAGGATTTAGAGATATTATCTGTAGCGCTTTTCTCATTTAATTAAGAAACCAAGGTGCATGGGTTGTCTATGTAGCTGATTGGGAGTAGATTTGGAACTGGTCTGTAGGCCTTTTGATTCCCAACTTATGTACTTACCATTGGTCCTTGCTCTTCCACATGTGTTTACTCTCAACTTAGAGTGAGGGTACTTTGGTATTTATCATTGTGTAGCTTGCTTTGTGTCTTTGACTTTTCTTCCCTTCTGACTTGATTGGGCTAATGCAGATTGGATCCAGGGTGTTTAAATGTCACTTTTCTATGTGAATGCCCTGCTTATCTCACCTATTAAAAGTAAGCCTTTAAGAGAAGCACATGTTCTCTCATCCCTCCCCTATTTCATAAATGTCTTTCTTTATTCCAGAAAACCATCCTTGAAAACCACTGTACTACTCCAAACTTTTTTTCTGATTTAGCATAACTTCAGACCAGTCTTTCTAAAGTTTGTATCCCAAAGTAGAATGACATCAAGTAAATTTGGCATTTCTTCATGTAAGATCTTATTCATCTTGAGCTGTTTTAATGTGTTACAGAATTCAGTGTTGGTCCATTATGTCAGAAGTCAAAAACTCATCCTCCAAGACAATGTTGGTAAATGTAGCTAAGTAGGTTTGACTAGAAGGGGCAAAATACAAAAATAACTTTAAAACACAAAACTGGGAAGAGTGTTGAGAGACCACAGGACATGAAAGCAGAAATTAAAAGGAAAATGAAGAGAGCAAAGCAATGTGTTTCTAGTTGGGCAGAGTTCCCCTGTGTTCAAATACTCTTTGACATTGCATTTGAATCCTTAGCTTCCAAAGGCCACTGATACCACAGAGACCCAATAGTATGTAATAGTTCCTTCATCTCCTGGGCCTCTAGACGCCTCTTATTACAGCCGAACATTTAAAAATAGCAGGGAAATGAGGGAAAATCATAAACTAGCTATAATAAAATTAGTGCTTGCGTGAAAGACTATTGCCAGAGAACAGCTTTTAGAAGGTCCAGGGTTGCCAGAAGGCCGCTGGGTGTTGGCAGGATTCAAACATTCACTGGCCAGCATGTTGAGACCTGAATTAGACATTTTATTAAAGATAGAGTATCTTTTATGATCATGAATGTAAAGAGATTTTTTAAAGTAATAGAAAATAGATCAAAAGAAATGGATCATCATAATAAATGAATGTGTTACTTTTTCTCAAAAAAAAAAAAACTCTGAAAAAGAAATACTAGTTTTTCTCAGACTAAGTGAAGTTGTCTTAAGACGTAACATCTAAACAACGGGATGTCTAAAAAACACTATCACCAACAACAGAAAAACTAAATCTTAGTTATTCTTGAAGGGGAAAAAGGTAGGAATTAGATATGGAGGCATGGTGAGGATCATTGCATTTCCCATTAAATGCATACTCTTAGGAAATCTGGAATTTTCATTACAACTTGAAAGCAAAACGGATTCTTGCTTAGAATCAGATATTTTGAAACTAGTATGTCACAGGGCCTGCTCTGGTTCAATAGTTCTTGCTACTAAGCATACATTACTGTGGCAGTTGGCTTTCTTTCCCACATATATCATTAACATAGATGAGTCTTGAAGTCAGCCTGCTTTCAAGGATATATTTCAGTGACCTGGATGAAAAGATTTTTATCAAATTTACGACTCAGTCTTTTAAGAGGACTTTTGTTGGCTTATAACAGCCTTGTCTTTGCTGTTGAACTTGGAGTACTCCTTTCCTGCAACCACTGAAGGCAGTAGTCTGAATCATGTTTCTGTGCAGTATTCTTGTTTCTGGCAGCCTTGGAAAAAATGAACTGGAGAATTTCAATACTAATTCTGTTATGAGGGCCTTCAAGTGAGAGCCTTGGTTAAATCTAAAAAGTTTTATCATCATTCGAAGCTTTCATTTTAAGTAAATTCTCCACTAGGACTGTAGGGGTCAGACCATCAATCTCATTCATATACTCCATTTGCTTTTAATCTCTTGAGTGTACAAAGGATACATCTCCACTCTAAATGGACAAAAAAAAGAACCTGTTCTTGATGGCATGCTAGGCTTTGACATGCCCTTTAGGTTTAAATAAGATAAAATACCTGATATTAAACTTTGAAAATGTCAGTAAAAGGATTTCACTGCAGCTGACCATCTCTGGTCCCGAAGGACGTGCTCTCTGTCCTGTGCTATTACATAGGAACATAGAACATAAATCATTTTAGAGAGGTTGCAAAAACAATTACTGAAGCCTTAAACAAAGACATTTGAATTTAGAAAAACTAATTGATATCATTGGCTTTAATATATAGAGAGAATGCCCACTTCTGATTAGGTAATGCAGATTTAATTCCTATATGGTGATTGGACAATAGGATTAATAGTACTAGGTGAATTTATATAATGATCTTCCTCTGGAGATTTAAAAATATAAATATGTGCAGTATTATGACTCTCAGATATCCATGTTACCTTTTAGTTTATGTATTTCTCTTGATTACAAAAGGAATTGGACATAATGGATCACAAGAAGACAGTGACTTAAGTCTCCTCTCATCAGATTTCAGAAACACATATTTTGGTTTACTTTGTTCCATTTTCTAAGTGTGCTTTGTCCTGGCAACTGATTGTTTCAGTATCTTGAGTGGCTATTTTTAATTAAAAGGACTGGATTTCCTAGCTTATAAAATTTCTTCTAGAATGTTATGCCATGATTAGACTCTTGAATGCTGAAGAAATCTTTCCCAGAAATAAGGGTAGAAATCCAGTTGCTTTTTCTTCTCAGTAGAAACCAATGTTCTGTGTAGTTAGGTAACTGGTGTCTTTCAAGCTACAGAGTAAGAAATCACAGAAATTGAGATAGGAAAAGTGTTGTGCAAGTCTTTAGGTCAGTGTTGAGTATTTTATCCTTCTACTGCCCCACTTGTACCTAGGATGTCGACTATCACACAAGAAAATTTTCTCAAATGGATGCAGTTTTAGCAATTCAATATTCTTGATACCTTCTGATAATGTATGTAATACATGAGAAAATTAGTTGTCATGTCTGGTATACTTAGCATATAACAGTCTATGCCTAAATCTGTCAAAGTAAGTTCATTCACTAAAAATGATTTTATTTTATACATATCTTTTAACTTTAAGAGGGAAATTTCACAGATGATTGTAGAAATAGGCTGTAGAAATAGGCTGTTAGTTTATAAGTTTCAGTAACTAAGATATTGTGGACATACAAGACTTATTTGAGTTACTTTGACTAAGAGATCAAAGAAGCAAATTGGATAATGAATATATTGCTTTGGAAAATGTAACTTTGATTTAGCGTTGCTGCAGTGTGGAAAACTGTTTTTGCTAGTTTACTGGCTTAGAACTATTGTTTGTATAAAGTCTAATTTGTGAAACTGGTAAATGATATAAATAAACATTTTTGTCAGATACAAATGGCAGGGTTGTGTTAGTTATAATAGTTTAAGCTGTGAACTACTTTCAGGTGACAGGAGCCACTGAGAAGGTCTCCGCTCAATTGATGAGCTTACTTTTGATTTAGCCCACTGTCATGATATGTTGAGGGAGATTTTAGCTTTGACTTTGCATTTAAGTATTCTTTTTTTTTCTGTTTTATATATTTTTATTGTTATTTATGTCTTTTACATTTTGTATTCCCCTTGGGTAACCCACCACCATTCACCCGTGACCCATCTCCGTGGCCCCTTGTGTTCTTTTCTACTCCATTTTGTGCCCTTATTCTCCCCTCCCCTCCTCCCCCCCCCCCCCCCCCCGCCGCTGAGTGTCTCTCTCCTATTTGGTTTCCTTATAGTCCTCTTATAAGTGAAACCATTCGATATTTTTCTCTTTCTTTCTGGCTTATTTCACTGAGTATGATCCCCTCTAATCTACACATTTAAGTATTCTTGATTCTCTTCTCTTTGTTATTTACTGTCATAAGAGACAAAGTGTAGATATCTAAAACCTGAAGTTGTTTCATTTATTTTTCATTTTTTTGTTGATTCTGTGTAATATCAGTTTATTTAGGATTATTCTATTAAAATTCTGTATTCTGACTTAGAATTTTACAATGTTAAATCTCAAAGGACCTTAAAGATCATCATGCTCTGTGCTTCCTACTCTGGGGTGTGATCTGTTAGATATTAGGAGGTGTTCCAATAACAAAATAGTTCTGTGACCCTAGTAAGTGTATGACATGTGACTTTAGAAAGTAAACTTAATAGTCTCCTTTCTGCAGTTCTTAGAACTTTAAATGTAGTAAGGTACTTTATTAGAATGGGTCTTCTGAAAGAGTATAACAAACTGTGTCTCTCTTTGTTGCTCAAAACTATTGACATAGGTTCCTACTTCACACAAAATAAAAACCAACATCTTACAGTGGCTTTGAAAACCCAGGATCTCTTGAACGCCTGATCACCTGTTCTCTCTCTGACCTCCTCTCTTGCTAACATACTCTCTTGCTCCAGGAAGGCAGGTACCTTATACCTTCTTGGTGAAGCCCGTTGTGATCATTTTGTTGCCAGTATTTCCGATCTCCCTTCCTGTTCTACTTTTCTCCATAGCATGTGAAGTCTTCTATTACATTAACTACATCATTGCCTTATTTAATTTTTTTTCCTTTTAACAGAATTTTGTTCCATGGTAGAATTTGGGGTGTACCTTGTTCTCTCTTTTATCCCCTGAATATAGAACACTGCTTCACTCATAGTACATACGGTAACTATTTGTTGAATGAGCTTGGGAGAAGTCAAGAGTCTAAATTAGGGTGATTTTCCTGAGGTTAGGAAGGAAGGTAAAGATTTTACCACCTTGACCCCATGTGGGCGACAGGAGAGTAGAGGTACAAGCGGAATAGGAGGGTCCCTCTAAGAAGGAAAGAAGAGGGAAGATGAGTCTTACTATGATTTTGTACAATGAATATAGTAAAAATCCCCTGAGGACCTGGGGTGAGAGAGAAAGTTGGAGGAAATCAAGGAATGATGCTTCTGAAATAGAAGTGGGTGGTAGGACCCAACTTGCTGCTACACTCTCCTATTATTGCAACCAGTGTCACATGGAAGGACAAGGACAGCCCTCTGGTGTGGTCTGACAGTGAACCTATAGTCTTGAGCTGAATTGGACTTTAGTCCAGGAAACACTGGCCTGTCATTCTTTAAATACATATTTATAGGGTGCTGAATCATGCCAAACAAGTTATATTAGGAACAGATTAATTTGCGGATGCTGTTTTTGCCAGCAGCAAATTTTGCCACTGTTGTTTTGTTTTGTTTTTGCAAAACTTGTTCATTTGGTTTTTTGGATTTAATAATTTCACCTTTTATTTTCCAGACCTATCATGTTAAAAATTAGTTCCTTTTTTATCTTTCAAAAAATTAGAAGGTAAGCTTGCTAGTACTAGAATGATAATTCTGATTCTTGCCACAAAGCTATAGAGGTTTTACTTTTTCACTGTAGGCTTAGGATTCCTTTCTGCTATCTTGTATTTATCAAAAAGAAATAAGATAAAAACTGTTAACCTCATTCTTTCCTAGATAGGTAAAATGCACCATTTCTGTTCCTTTAGCTGAAAAGAACAGACATGGTTGTGACCCAGAGAGTTAGTACAAAATGTGTCCATTTTAATGCAATAACATTATAGTACAAAATTGCAGCTACTAGTTTTCTACTTCTTCCACTCCTGGTTCATAAAAAGAGAATTGTTTAAAAATATGTTTATATTCCATGGGGTTATGCTCTAGAACATATGATTGCCATAAACAAAGCACAAGCTCTGTTAGTTCCTAATAAATTACTACTTCTTGCACATCTGCTCTTGTCTTTTTTTCTGAAGCATTCAGCCAAGAGAACACATTAACTGAAAATGCCAGAATTGTGGGAAGACATTTTTCTGATATATGTATCGACAGTTGATTTGTTGTGATTAGTGGAAAACCTCAAGAGTCTAAAGGGCTTGGGACTAAACGCTGACATTCTGCCTCTGCTTCCAGACAGTGTCTCCTCCTACTCTCCCCCTCTCCTTGAGATTCCCTCTGAGAGAAGTCATGTGATCCTGTCACCACAGTTTTTAAAGCCAGATATCTAAGTGTCTTTAAAATGCAGCACAACACTTTAAAAGGCAAATAGTGAAGTAGTTTCATCTGACATTTCCATTATAACTGCTCTTAGTGGATTCTAGACATCATACGTAAAGGTGGCTAGCTGATTCTTTTTTTAAAAATCATGATGCAAACCCATTGAGCTGTCTTTTCATATTTGATGCTCCATCCATTGAACATGCCACACATTTTTTTTCTTAGAAATGTTATTTGATCAGAGGATATCTACAATAGCCTAGCTAGATTTTTCCAGCATTTGCCTTGAAACATACCTAAGTATTTCTGAACTAATATCATTTACTTTGTTATCTCTAGTGCTTTGAGTCCAAACAGAAAAAAATCAAAATATTAAATTGCCATCATCATTATTGTAGTTACTGTCAAATTGTTTTATGTAGAATTGAAATTATGTTTTCAGACTTTGTGTACACTACTTGTTTTTGCACCTTAAAAAGTTTTATTAAAATAATTTTTATTCAGACACTAAATATTTAATGAGCATTCACCATGGATTAGGAATAGTGTATGATAACTTTGATAAAAGATGAAAAATACTCATTTTTTGCCTTTGAAGAGCTCAGAGTCCAGAGAGAAAGTGTGTGAGGTAAGCAGGGAAATTATAATAATTATAGCTATAATCACTTGCTTCTACAGAGCTATTGCATGCCCATGATACATATGCATTGATCACATTTTACCAGTTAACTCCCCCCAAAACAGACATCCAGATTGCCTTCGGCTTCCCGCCATCACAGCAGTGCTTTGGAGATGATATTTGTATTTGTTTCCTTCTGGACCCATATGAGAATTTCTTCAGACTGTATAGTGATATTCAGAGGTGGAATTGTGAGGTCATAAGAAATATACATAATTAATTTAACCCCAAATTTCCAGAGTCTTCCCTGGAGTGTTTGTATTACTCTATACCTCCACAAATGTGTTCCTAGCCATCAACACCACATTCTCCAGCTTTCTAATTTTTGTTGGTCTGAGCGGTGTAACATGCTTGTCATTTTTGTTGTTGGGTTGTTTTCCTTTTGAATTGCAGGCAATTCCCATATACTTTGCAAGTCTATTCTCGTATTGCCAACTTTGTGTGAGATGTGAAATTATTTTGTATGTATCATTGCATTTTTGCCATATTTTATAAAAATGAGTGGGAAGTTTGAATGTAAAAGTGCTAATACTATCAAAAAGGTATGTAGGTTTCATAAACAATTGAGATAAAGGTAAAAAATTATTGACCCTGCACAAGACAGTACAATATGACTGTTTCTTTGACTTCTGATAAGTGAAGGTAAAGAACAAGACTAAAGAACATGTGTAAAATAATGACAATATAAAAACCATATGACAGCTGGGATGTGTATATAGAACAAGAACTTCTCTGATAACATGAAATTCCATTGTTTGACCAGTGTACATTCAGCCGAGGTTCCTATCTTCAAGAACAAATTACATAGCCAATTCTGAGAGACTAGTGAAACATACATTGTATATAAGCTCCACCACTTGAGGATACCCACTGTTTCCAACTATAGTATATTTATAAAATGATATTTGATTTCTGCTAGTGAAGTAAAAGGCAGGAATATTAACACAAAGAAGATAAAGGTGAAATAGCTTATTATTTAGGGGAAATTTTGAGAACCCTTTACTCAGTGTTTTTTTTTTTAATTAGTATGATAAAAGGAAATAGGATTTCTGTGAGGACAGAAGTGCTAATAATCAAATAAGACTTCCTGTAAGATTTGCTTAAAGAGTTTAGGTAAGGTGAATAAATATTATCTAGTTCTTGTCTGTCTTAACCCCTTATGTTAACTTCTTTTTCTTCACCTTCAACCTTATGAATATACTTAGGTCTCTCCTATCTTAGAAAAAATATTCCCTCAATTTTGTGTCCTTTTTGGTTATAATGCTACATCTTTGGCACTAACATGACCACATATCTCAAAAACATGATCTATACTTAGTAGTGACACTACTCGACTTTCTATACTCTTTTTAAAAATCTCTTTAATCGTGTCCACATATTTACTTATAAAAATTTATAAAATATTATATCAGACAGGATAAATTTGTTTAGCCTACAAAAACAGACAGAATATCTCAGTGATTTAGAACAAGGTGTACATTTTGTTTGTGCTATATGTTCTTTGCAGGTTCTTTTCAGAGAGCTACTCAGTAACCAAGACAGAGATCAGCCACTACCATGAGCATAACCGGTGGCCATATCAGAGTGAAAAGAGGGTCTCACACCGGAACTGTCACATATTGGTCATCTACAACTAGTCCGATAAAATCTTATGTGCCAAGAAGGCAAAGGGCTGGAAATATTTGGTGTTAGCATTAATGACAGCCACAGCTGTACTATGTCATTTTTCAGGGGTGCTGATTCTCAAATTATTATGTCTTGTGAATCTTGGTGAATGCCTTTTTTGTGTGGTCTATGTTTTTTTCAAATTGTAAGATAGTCTTTTTAGGGAAGAGATTATTGAAAAGATTCCTATAGTTGAGCTTTACAATTTCTTAGGGTTTCGCTGTCTGGGACTTGTTTTTAAAGTTTGTTTCTTAGTTTGAGAAAACTAGGGTGTAGTTTTTGGGAGATATAAATTCAGAGTCTTCAACTGTCTGTCACATAGGTCTGGGGTTTTAATTTATTATGGATATGGTGTTTCCATACAGAAGACAGATGACAAGATTTCTCTGGGCCATCACTCTATTGGCTCCCATATTTGACATTTGGTTTTGGGTTTTTAGCACTGGAGAGATTGTTAACATGTTTTTCTATCTAACATTTCTAAGTGTTTTAGTGGAAGGTGGCCTTTTGTCATTCTTTAACCGTCATAGTAGCCTCTTTCTTTTTTCATTGTTATTTATATCTTTCACATTGTGTATTCCCCTTGGGTAACCGACCACCGATTCACCCATGACCCATTTTCAATCATTGTAATAAGTCTTTTCTTCCCCTAGTCTTTTTTATGATGGTAACACAAAATATTATTCATTTTATCAAGTGCTAGCGATAATTTTCAACTTATTTCACTGGACTGTTTGGCACCACCCACTGTTCCTGAATGAGCATTCCTTTTGAAATGCTCTTCTTCTTTGGTTTTATCCTTCTGCTTCTTTTTGTGCTTTATAACTATTTTTTCACCTTTACTCCTGGTCCAATTACCAAGGATTGTTGCTGCTACTGGATAATGGGACAGGAATTGTTGAAAATATACTGTAATTTCCTATCACATGACTTGGACAAAGGCAATTCTGTAAGGAAAGTTGTTACATGATACTATTTAGATTTCTCAAGTACATGTTATGTTCCTGAATAATTTTTTGCTATTTCTGATTTGTGTCATACTGCGTATTATATAATAGAATTTTCTCATAAAAAATAGCTAAGTGGAGAATATCTTATAGCTAGCTGATATGGCTAATAACCAGTTGTCTTGGGGGTCATGGACCTGGACATGTTTGTTCCTCTTTTAAGCACATGAAATGTTGGAGGGAAAGAGAAAAGAGAAAGAGAAAGAAGTATGTTGTAGGTGCAGGATTTTAAAAATGGATAGTAGAATGGAACTACCCCATCTCATAGCCTTCTTAATTTTCAAAGCAAGCATTTTATCATTATTTTCTTATTATTCCATACATTAGACTATGAATGAAACATGGGTCAAAAGACTTTAAATATATTGGTTAAATTTGTTCGATTACTAATCATAGGCCACCATATAAATCTGTAAATCACATTACATTTTGGGTAGTAGTTCTTACATACTTTATTTTTGTTTTTTTCTAAAAGTGTTAGAGTTAGTATGGAATTCAGCTCTCACTTCTAGTTCTGTAGCTGTTTCTTTAAATCTGATGTTGGCAATTTTTTTCAATTAAGTGCCACATGGTAAATACTTGAGGTTTTTTGGGCCAGAGAGTTGCAATTATGTATCTCTGCCATTTTAATACTAACACAGCATAAATAATAAATGAACAGGCATGACTATGTTCCAGTAAACTTTATCAACAAAAATAGATAGCAGGTGGAATTTAGCCAACCCTTTGTCTACACGAGTAGCTTCCAGACTTCTTATTAAAGAATCTTTTATATTCTCCCCTTTTATAATCCTTCTAGTCCTCCATGTTTTGAAAGTTGAACTTTCAAACAAAGTCAATACTGAATAATAATGAGTCCAAACTTTCCTTTTTAAATTAATGCCAGTCGAAACCTGTCTTGGCCATGTTTCATAAAAATTGTCATCACTGAGTCAAATATAGACTTATAATCACCAGAGTTCAATTTTTTTCTCAAGGCTAAAGCTAGCTGTATGATGACTTGAATATCAGGTAATGGTATAACTTAAGCCTTGGGCCCTGGGCTAGTTGACCATGTTCTTTTTCAGTTTCTGTACTAGTCTGTTACATGCCAACCAGAGAAAGGGACCTACCCTACCAGGTTGTGAGACTAATCCCCTGATGTTTACATCTCTAGTCTCGAATTCCAGCCAGTCTCTCAGTAGCTATGCAGCCTCACCAAGCTAACTCCCAAAATTGCTTCCAAAGGTTACCCTCAGTATCATTTGCGATGGTATAATCATCCCTTAGTGGATATGAATGTTTTTAAAATTATATATTGATATATATATAAATGCCTCATACCCAAGAATTAACATTTTAGTGTTAAGAAATACATTTTACTATTTAAGAGAATTTGACCTATTAGGTTAATGGGCCAGTCTTGTGATTTTAGTAAATGTAATTGAGTAGACTTACAATTTGGATTAGAACTCTAAGCTTGTAAACAATATTGGAATATTTTAGAGAATCCAAAAATGATCATATTTGAATGTTTATAATAATTACCTACATTCTTTGAAGAGACTTATCAGTCATATAACTTTAAAAGAGAATTGAATATATTGAGTTTATAGATGTAGTTTAAATGATTTAGGTGAGTTTAAGTTATAGTAGTCTCTCCTTAAAAGTGTTAATATGAAAAGAATAATAAGAAATCTAAGCTTGAATCTTGAGAGAAGTAGAGCTTTGAATTTTGAAATATAACAAATGGATAAATGAACCAAAAATGTCCGATTAATCTCTTCTTTTTATGTCTTGTAGGACATTAAAAAGAAAAACCTCACTCTGAAATGATTAGTATAATTAATCAGTGTGACTGTACTGTGCTGATAGAATTCCTATCATAGTAAAAAAAAAAAGTGTGCAGTTTACAGTTTTCTAGAGACTTGAAATATTGAAAATGGTTTATGAAACTCCACGCCTGTCTCTCAAGACCATGATTTGACACATCAGACACCTCTCTAGTGTGTAAAATTAATTTCTTTGTTGAGTGTTAATTGAAATGTTACATATAAGTGACTGAGAATCTTCATTTTAATCATAACAAAAGGAGTGAAACCTTCAAAGATGCTGCTTCGAGGAGCAGTGACTTGGTCTCAACATGAAATAGCAAGCGAGTGGCTGGTCTTCAGGCCTGACCTCTGAGGTAATGTCTCAGAACTGAGTTTTCAATAAAATAGATAAAGAATTTTTATTAAGTTTCCTGAACTGGAAACACATCCATCCTCTCATTTTGCTGGACAGTGTGTTCACTATTAAGGCCTGCCTGTCTCAGTGAGAGTTCAAGGCGCCTGTGGAGGGCACGCAACCCCGCCGCAGGGGAAGTGAAGCTTGGCTGAATCCCAGTTGCATTAGAGTCCTGGTGGAGGTGCTGCCCTTTTGCCCTTGTCCTTGGGAAATTCATCAGTTCCTGGAGCTACTAGCAATTGCAAGACATTATCTCATTCAGCCCTTGGCTCCCAAGTAGAAATTCACTTAAATATCGCTGGTAAAGGAGAATGTTTTCATATGCTACTTGTATAATTCAAAATTAATTTAAAAATATATTACAAAATACCTGTGGGAGATTTTGTTCTGCTTACTCCTGATACCTGCAGGGATGGTGTCTCCTTGTACCCTATGAGAAGTAATGATGATAAGGATAATAACTCCTGAAGAAGCATTTTCTGTGTACCAGATATTGAAATAAAAATTTTCTCTGCTTTCATTTATTTAATCTTCACAGCTACCACTGGGGCAGATACTGTTCTGATCTTCATTTTACAAATGAGAAATCTCAGGATCAGCACTCCCAACTGATGGAGTTGGGATTTGAAAACAAAAATTGTGCTCTCAACCTCTGCTATTCTGCGTTCCCCAGTTTTGGTACTTAGTTTGTCGTCTTACTGTGTTTTTCTTTTGGGAAAAAATCACTAGGCTATATAAATAATTACACAATAGCATGCCAACTAAAGGATTTGGGGAATTAATGAATTAGTGTTATTTCTATGAGCTGTACCTATTATTAACTAACATGTGCAATATTTATAGTTGAAAGGAAGTGTTTACTCATATGATAAGGCTGGTTTAAGAAAAAAACAGTTTGCGTAGTTCTAAGTTTTCTCCCTTTGCTAAATATCCCACACTGCTTTTAGTTTTAATTTGTTCCTACTATTTGGAAAAGTGGAGAAACTAGAGAATTAGCAAACCCTTGTGGAAAGAATGAGGAATTAAACCTGCAAGAGGACTATGATTTGAAATGAGTGTGGACCTTTTTCTTGGCCTCATGGATTGCAAGCCCTGTAGTTTACAAGGCACTTTGCATAGGATCCTTTCTCTCTCCCTAAGTAAACATCCACAGAAACACTCTAGTGTGAGTTCAGTGGTGTGCATTATGAAGGGCAGAGCTGTAACCAGAAAAGTGAATCATATTCCAATTTTTCTTCCTCATTCCTAACATTTGAACTTGAAATAAATTAACCTATTTTACTGTAAGGTATGTCAGTTATCTTCATTAAATTTTTATAGTTGAAAGTGTTGAGAATGGTGTTCTGCTTTAAATTCTAATGCCACTTCTAGAATCTTAAAAACACTTCTAGAATTAACTCTTCTTTTTCCATGGTGAATAAGAGCCTGAGAAAGTAGTAGAGATTAAAGTAAATTCAACCCCCAACTTGGCCCCTGGTTTCTAGTCTGGCTACAGTGAGAACTGTCAGGGAGATAGATGGGGGCTCTAAGATTTCCTGGAGTTTTCAGCCATGTGTGGGCACCACATGTGGTGTGTTCAGTGAATACAAATACAAGAACACATGCGGTTTCCATTAGGGACACCCCAGACCCCTCTCTGTCCCCAGCCTTACTGCAGGGTTGAATGGGTCATTTATCATAGGCCACTTACTGATACTGACTGGGGCTCAGGCCCTGCTACAAGTAATCTGCAGTTTGGCTTAGTTGTTTTTAGAATATTTGTCATATAATGATATTATTTCTTAACAATTGATAAGTTCATTTACAAAGAAGAAGGGATTTACTAGCTGCTTTTAAGGGGAAGGTATTTAAAATGCAAATCTGACTGTATGCCCACCTTGCTTAAACCTTTCAATGACTCAGTAGTCAAAATCATTCAAGCCTGGGTTCCATCTTCTCCGCAGGCTTGTCCCCTTCGATAACCTCTAGAAGGCTAAACTACTAGTTCACATCTCGTACAGTATTTGGCCTTCTCTTGACCTCTGTTCCTTTATTCTTTTTGTTAATAAGGCTTTCTCCATCTCTTTGTCGGAGTGTTCTCATTTTATATGACTTGGGTCCGGTATAACCTACCCCAGCGATCCTTCCCTATTTCTCTTGCCCCCAGTCCGGGTTTGGCATCCCTTCTTTGTGCTCAGGGGAAGATGTCATCTGTCATAGGTAACTCTTTTTATTTTTTTATTTATATCTTTTACATTATTCTGTATTCCCCATGGGTTACCCACCACCAATTCACCTGTGAACCGTCACCATAGTCCCTTGTTCTTTTCCCCCGTTTTGAACCCTTATCCCCCCCACCCTCGCTGAATGTCTCTCAATTATTGTGACTCTTACCTCACTGAATTGAAACAATATGTTTCTGTCTGTACCATGGCATGTGTGAGCAGCCTGACGGCTGGCTTCAGCATTTTCTCACCCATCCTCAGGTGCCTGGCCCAGTGCAGAGGCAGCCAGTAGTGATTCTTGAACTGGCTTGAACTGCCTAGTAAGCAGCTCTCAGCTTCCCTCAAGCACAGTCACATATGATTCTCATTATATTCCTTATCCCAGGGCCTTACACACCCACACCATGAGAAAGTTCATACTGAAGAACTGGCCGGCAGTGTGACTCCCTCAGTTTTCCATGATTGAAGAGCTTAGATATATAAACCATACAATCTGTTCTCCTTATGAGTGTTGTCACAAGAGATATTCCTTGTTGAGTGTTGTCCCTGGAGGTCCTCCAGCCTTATCATCTACTGTTTACACTTAGAACAAACGTAGAATCTTAAAAAGAGTGCTTGGTATCTTAATGATCATAATCATTTCCCTGTTTTATTTGGCATAGCTGCCCAAGATCAGACAACTCTTGTCATTAGCCAGTTCTCTAGTAAAGTTTCTCACTCCTTCAGTTTCTATTTGTATGCTGTTTACTTTCACAAAATACATTTTCCTCCCTAACCAGGCATATAGAGGCCTCTTCTTTTAGAAAACCATTTTCATTAAGGTGTAGTTATCCCTGCTTTTCATTGTCTTATGATTTTTACTAGTTTCCCATACTTGATTCTCCTTCCTGTGATTTCTTTAAGAAGACACATAACACAATGGAGATAAAAAGAACTTTGAAGTTTAAGACCTGCCATGAAAGCAAAGTCCTTCTACTTACGAGATTGTGATTGGCATGTTGCTTCATCCCTTTCAGCTTTAGTTTTCTCATTTGAAACCGAGGATAGTTCCTGTGTGGTTAAGGTGATGTGAAGATTCTGTGAGGCAATTCATACATATAAAGTGCCTAACACACAGGCACTTTGGTCATGACTACATGGAATTATGCTAGGGTCTATGTACATTATAAAATACACATGAAACTTGTAAGGTATTAAATAGTAGCCAGATTATCTCCTCAAAGAACTACAGAAAGTTAAAGGCCAGAAAAGAGCCATTGAGGCCATCTAATCTAGTCTCTATTTTAATAGCTATTCTATGGCAGACTTTGAGCTGGTGTTCTGGCATATCACAACTCATTCAGTCCTCAAAATAGCACTGTGGTAGTTATTTTTATTCCCCATGTTATAGATGAAGTCAAATGGTCTGCTCAGTAAATGGCAAAGCAAGTTTCAAGCAGAGGTCTCTAATATCCAGATGCCATGTTCTTTGTATTCCATTTACCTTCTTAAAGAGAAATAATTGAATGTCCATTATGTGTAAGGTACAATTTTAGGCTCTTAAAGATTATTTTTTTCTACTATTAAGTCTGAAAGTAAATAGCAAGAACAGAGCTACTAGTTACTTTTAACTTCAGTGGTCGAAAAACTTTTAAGAAGTGGACTTAAGTGTTTCTTTGAAGGATGGGTGAGAGTGTGCTAGCAAACTACAGGTCTCTCCAGGTTAATACTAAAGACAAAAATGCTAAGGAGACTGGCCATCATGTTTCAATTTATTTGTAAATTGCATTGCTTTTATTTTAGTGGATCACATGCAAGCATTTAGCATATGCAGAGTACTATGGCTTAGAACATCCAATTATAGACCGTAAGTTTGCAGTATAGCAAGATGTTCATTTCTTTTGTGATGTTTTATAATACCTCCCAAAAAAGAGGTTTAAGTTCTGACTGTCATTTATTATATCACTTCAAATTTTACTTCTTTATCTGTGAAATAGAGAATATTAATTTATGTCCCTTACTTTACAGAAGTGACTTAAGAATGAAGTGGAGTCAGCAGTGTGTTCTAGCAAGTGTGATGGTATTGTTATTACTATAAGTTCTTAATAGGTGCTACATAATCTTCCTGCTACCTTTTGGCTTTATATTAAATATGACTTAAATCTATGCTGTTTTTTCCCATCATAAAGTTCAGAAAGCTGTTAAAGTAGTTACTTTGTTCTCAAGCATCTGTTAAAGAAAATTTCTGCTCCTAAATGTTAACAGAACCCCAGAGGGAAGCTACTGTTCCCTTCCATTTGTAAGTGTAAGCATGACTTCTGAAAAACAACTTTCCACAATATAAAAATGAAGGTCTGGTCTGCTTTCTCTCTCTTCATTTTGTTCTAGTGAGCTCTAAGGGCATCTGAATGATAACTGCTTTCTCTCTTAATACATAATGTCTCTACTTGAACTTATCTTGCTTGTAGGCATGACACAAGCAGCATCAAGGCTGGGCACTCTCCGTAGACCTCCTTCTAGGTGTATGTGGATGGCGGCTAGATCACTTTCACTTCACTGAACTGTGAAATTGACACCAAATTGTGCCATTAGCTTGTTTCTGAAGGGTATGTTGCACTGGATGTTCTCTTCTTGCTTGCACGGTACATGAAAAAAGATGACAAGATAAAAATGTCCCATAAATGAACACGAGCGAGGAAATTTAGATGTAATTTGTCGTGAATTAAAAACATTGAATAATGTATCAAGAGCCCCTGGAAGCAGAGAAGATGCTGAGAATTCAAAGCAGGCATTTAGTGCTTGGGGTAAAGAAAATATAGAGCTTTAGGTTTCTCTTTTGAAAGTTTTTCAGATTTTTATTTGCCTTCTTTATACCCTGCTAGCAAAGGGCAATCTTGCAATCACATAAGTCACTCAGTGATACTTTTCTATCTGTTCATTGATTAGGTATGTTTATGTGAGTCTTTTTCCTTTCCATAGCTAAATCATTTTTTACCTATATTTTGATTGGAAAATTGAGGTAAATTTATTTCTCAGTAGGATTTTTCTCCAATATTGGAAAGAAGGTGAAGGGCAGCTCCAAAAAGTGTGGTGGTTAGAAGAGATTTCTCTGAAGTCCGCATTGTCCTTATGAAAACATTAGCATGGCATATATATATGCCAAGAATAAACACAGCAATGAATTATATAATTAGTTCTGGAATAAGGAGAAAATAAATCAGAGATGGTGGATAGGTAGGATTGGAGTGGGTTTTAGTGAAAGCCTGGAGGAGGTGAGGGACTGAGCTAAGCAGGTATCTGGGAGGAGAGCAAAGGGGAAGAACAGACTAGACAGAAACCAGCTACTGCTTTCCCATGCTAATGTTTTCATAAGGACAATGCAGACTTCATTCAGAGAAATCTCTTCTAACCACCACACTTTATATATATTTGTAAATCCCAGCTGTTTATTTTATGTAATCCTAGCTGTTTATTTTGTCCTTCACTTTCTTCGCTTTGGGGGATGTGTCTTTAAAAATTTTGCTGAGATGTAGGTCATGTAGAGTTTTGCCTATATTTTCTTCTATAAATTTTATTGTTTCTGGTCTTAGACCCAGGTCTTTTATCCATTTTGAGTTGACTTTTGTGCATGGTGTGAGGAGTAGTCTAGCTTCATTTTTTTGCATGTAGCAGTCCAGTTTTCCCAGCACCATTTATTGAACAGGCTGTCCTTGTTCCACTGTATTTTCTTTGCTCCTTTGTCAAAGATTAGTTGTCCATAGATGTGTGGCTTTACTTCTGGGTTTTCTATTCAGTTCCATTGGTCTTTGTGTCTGTTTTGTTCCAGTTACCATGCTGTTTAATTATTACAGCTCTGTAGTATAGTTTGAAACCTGGGATTGTAATCCCTCCGTTTTCTTTCCGTTTAGTCAGGGGGGCTTTAGCTATGTGGGTTTTTTTGTGGTTCCATATGAATTTCATCAATATTTGTTCTATTTCTTTGAAGAATGTCATTGAAATTTTTATTGGAATAGTGTTGAATCTGTAAATTGCTTTTGGTAGAATGGCCATTTTGATAATGTTAATTCTTCCAATCCATGAGCATGGGATGTCTTTCCATTTTCTTGTGTCTTCTATTTCATTCAACAGTGTTTTATAGTTTCCTTTGTATAAGTCCTTTACCTCTTAGGTTAGATTTATTCCCAGGTATTTGATTTTTTTTTTGGTTTCAATTTTGAAGGGGATGGGTCTCTTAATTATTTCTTCTTCTTCTTCTTCTTCTTCTTCTTCTTCTTCTTC
>PVIJ01016215.1:0-33488 GCA_004024925.1 Scalopus aquaticus
CGGTGACGCGAGTTCGACGCCCGGCCGGGGAGAATCCCACATGGTGCGGCAGACCTCTCCTGCCTCGCCCGCTGCTCCCCTCAGCAGTGTATTTCTGATCTGCCTGTTCTGCTACCCACTCCATCTCTGGTGAACCCTCTCGCTGCCCCACGCCTCTGGCCTGTACCCCAGCTTGTATGTATAAACAACAACAAAAAAAAAAAAAAAAAAAAAAAAGAAAGATGCCTAAGGGACTGGGAGGAGACATGGGCGCTCATCCCAAATCTCCTCAGCTTGTACCTGATCTTCCCTGGGCCCCAGCATCCAGGCCGCACGCTGCAATCCCATCGACCTTATCAGAGACCAGACACTTACATCCCTATAGACAGGTCTCTGACCTCCAGCAAACATCCGTAAGAAGACATCTGACATTATTAAGAGTTACTGTCCTTTTCTCACTGCTCTGAATCACTGTGAATAGCATTTCTTTTGTGATACCTCATTCCATTAACACTAAAGGGCACCATCACCTAGTCACTGCACAACGAAGAACCCCATCCCATCACTCACCATCTACTGCCAACAGGAGTATGGTAAAGTATCTGTAAGTATGGATGTCTTCAAGTCCATGAAAAATACTAAATACATTTTTCCTCTGGAATCTTTTTTGGCTAGAAAAAATAATACTTACTTAGTTTTTGTGGGTTTTTGTTGTTGTTGTTTTTTAAGCTGTTGTACAGAAGTGGGGGAGGGATGAAAGATGGAGAGTAGACAAGTCAGGCTAAGATCCATGTCTTTTGGGTCTTACCTCAAGGTCATTACCCTTAGTGTAATGGTCACCACCAGGATGACAGTATTCCTGGCAAAGGGAGGGCAGAGACAGGAGAAAGGAAAGGTCTGGAATGGAGCTCTGGGTAAAGCTGGTCAAGGAGAAGGCACCGTAGAGGAGACTGGTCCTCCAGGAGAAGCCAGGATAGGTTCCAGAGGTGTCTGCCAACCAGGCGGCCAGGCCCATGGGTCATTCCTGAGTAGCCAGGCAGCTAGGCCTGTGCCCAACCTGTGTGTTCTACCAGCAGTCAGAGGAGCCCCAGCGCTTTCCCAGCTGTCTCCAGCTGTACACTTTGTAACAGAAGGGCATCTGACAACAGAAAACAGAAAAGGATCTGCCTCTCAGAGTTTCCCTGCCTGACTCACTTCCTACTCTGCTGACCCCAAGAGCCACAGCTCTGCTGTCAGGTATTTCCTAAGGAATAATCTTTGGCCAAGGCGCCAACACAGTCAGCCTTGGAAGACATACACTCATTAAGGAAAAAACCCGGAATTCTCCAAAGTAAGTTAAAACGCTCACTTTCAAACTGAGATCTGGAAGCTCTGTTTTGATTGCCGAAACAAAATTGTTTCACTCTTGTCTACCCACAATTTTACAGACACTTGGGACAAGACCTGTCAGAAAGAGCCAGGCATCTGCAACCTACACACACTTGTCCTCCCCTCCGCAGACTCTGGCTCCTCAGGCTCCGAAAGCCCGGTCACAGGACAGGTGTCCAACAATGGCTCCACAGTGGCTAAAACAGACAGTCACCAGGGTCCTGGAAACTCCACAGAAGTGAATATTCCAAAACCCACATATCTCCAAGCATCTTGATGCTGGGACCCCTGGCAGACCCAGGCAGCACTTTGACTGGCAATGATTCATTTTAATAGAAGGCCCACAGGAAGCAAAACAAATCTGAGCTCCATAAGGAACCCAGCCAAGTCACAGGCAATCAGGCATATCTGCATTTTCAAGGTCATTTGGGGAAAGCCCCTGAAATGGGAAGTCTGAACATGCCTGACAGGCTGGCAGCATCCACAGTTCTCAAAGGAGTCCACTATGACCCCCTTCCTCCCAAGGACACTCAGTTGAGGGAATGCCCACGGATGCAACACCTGCTCCACCAGCAGCCCCCTGACCCACGGGAACCCTGACACTCCCCTCCCAGCTTTCAAAACTTCCAAGCTCTAGAACATTTATTTTTCCTTTCAGAGCCTAAGGATAAAGTGGGGTATGAAGAAAGTTTGCTCTGAGGCCCCACAACAAGCCGGGACTCATACCTGTAACAACAGCCTACCCAAGGGGAAGCACCATGTCCAAGAGCCTTGGGCTGAATCCCAGTTTCAGGCAAGTTGAGACTTGACCCAACATCACTCCCAGTTTTTAATCTGTGAAAAGGAAAAGGAGGCCCCCAGGCTCACGGCCAGATACACGCTGAGTTCTGTCAGTGATGGTTCTGCACTTGCTCCGTGGGTTGAGAGAAGACCCACTGCGCACACAGCGTGGGACTGGGGCACATCCAGGCACCACAGTCCAGTGCTCCTTTCCCACTGGCCTTGGACCCAGTTCATACCCCAGAGCAGAAGCTCAAAGCAGCAAGGGAAGTGGGGGAGCCACAGGCAAGGGAAGACCAGATCCTACAGGGGGACAAAGCTGAGGCTGGGGACTCCCAGGGACTGACTTATCAGTTAAGACCTGTCTGCCAGGAGTGGATGATAACCCTGAGGGGTGTGAGAGGAGGGAGGAGTTGCTGCAGGTGAGAGCCCGAAGACCAGCTTTCACCTCTTCGTCAGCCTAAAATAGGAGAGCTCTGATCCTGGCATCCTTGCACGGAAGATTTTAACTATTCTTAGAGTCCTTGGCTTACTCATATAAAAAAGTCGCCCTATGGCCTCCCTGGTGGCGCAGGGGTATCGCCAGCCACTGCGGCAAGAGTTTGATCCCAGGGCAGGGAGCTGACCCAAATGGCACAGCAGACCTCTCCTGTCTTGCCCGCTGCTCCCCTCAGCAGTGTATTTCAGTAGATTTTCCAGTTCTGCTCTCCCCTCTGTCTCTGGTGAATTCTCTCACCCCCCGCACCTCTGGCCTACACCCCAGTTCTCAGATGCATAAATAAATAAAAAATAAATTTAAAAATTTGCCTTAGCTGGACCACCCACAACTCACTCCCTGAGGATTGCCAACTTAGGAATGGCAGACAACAGGCAGGAACTGGAGCTCTGTATGAAGTGCTCCTCAGTACCAGTTTGGGATGGCAGGCAGGTCCTGGTGATAGATCTCTCCAGAGTTCCAGGTCACGCAACCCTCCAACACCAAACACCAACACTACCTTGGAGTTGTGGGAAGCAAGGCCTGCTGTTTACAAAGCAGTTGTCTTGGACAGGAACCTTCAAGCAGTTAGTGGGAACATCTGCCGGAGGAAGAAACTGCAGGACAAAGTCTGATTTAAGAAAATCAGAGGCGCTAGCGCTGAAAAAAACTCCAGAAATCTTTCGCATTTCAGTAACCATGAGAGACAACATGCTTCTAAGATGGAAGGCATGCTTCTAAGAGGAAAACAAGATCTCAAACAAATACGCACCAGTTTTAAAAATCTTGATCCATAAAGTACAACTAAAAACATTAAGAATCAAGATCACTAAATCTGGGTAAACCCATGAGGACTTTTAAAGACTGGGCACTCGGTGATGCCCACAATGAATCACCATGACCAATGACCAGGGAACTGCCGAATGTGGAGGTTTCGGTCATCCCTCAGCCTATACTAGCAGGCGACTACTGAACTGTCGCCTGTTCAGTTCTGGGGCATCCTCTCCAACAGCTTTGCTCTCTCACAAGCAGGCCTTCAAACACCAGTTCACTACAGATACAGCACCTGTGCTAAACCTCATGCAACACAACCAGAGTTTCTCACCCCAAACCAGTACCCTTCCACACCAGGCAAGGGCAAATGGGCAGAGGAGCTTCTGTTACTTAGTCCCTCATCAAAAAGCGGTTTTACACACACCGTACGCGCCAACTAGTTAGGCAGATCTGAAAGACAAAACTGAAGACGGGGGCTCTCACTAGGGTATCATTATATGACTGCTAGCTTGGGAAACCAAGAAAACATAAGATTTATCCTTCAGAAAACTGCAAGGCAATACTTCACCAATAAAGGGGCTGTGGGACTTAGAAAAGCAAAGACTCCAGAAAAATGGCAGGATGTTCTGGAATTGAACAGGCGTCAGTTCAGTAGTCGCCTGCTAGTATAGGCTGAGGACCAAAACCTTCACATTTGGCAGTTCCCTGGTCATTGGTCATGGTGATTCATTGTGGGCATCGCTGAGTGCCCAGTCTTCAAAACTCCTCATGGGTTTACCCAGCTTTTGTGATCTTGATTCTTAATGTTTTTAGTTGTACTTTATGGATCAGCACTTTCACTGCTGATGATGGCCAGCAAAGACGAATCATAGGAATGAGGTAAAATTAAAAAAAAAAAACTCCCTTTGTTGAGGACTTCCTCACATTCTACAAACCCTTTGGAGGATCCTTTGGGACTCAGTGGGAGCACATTCTACTTAACACCCTTGGGCAGAACAGCCCTTGGGGTTCAGGTTTGGTCCTTCCCTGAACCCCCAGAGATGTGCTAGAGGGTCGTCTTGGTGGTCTGTTTCAAAGAAGCACAGACTGTTATCCTGTGACACTCGACTATTTGGATCTTTATTGGCCTGCTCTGGCAAAGTCCCTCCTTTCCCTCAGCTGATGTTAACTGATCGCATCTAAAAACAAAAATGACTCTTTCCCTTCAAAGGGTAAGGGGATAGCTGAGCATTAAATTCCAGAATCAGTCACTCAATTCTAAGTACTGACATCATTTATTTGATGTTGTCATGTTTTTTCAGTCCCTGTCAGTAATTTTTATTAAACACATATAGGCCTAAATTTTCAACTATTAGAGTTGATGAGACTGGGCAAATGCCATTCTAACAACCCACCCCCAAAGATGCCTTCCTTCAGCAACCCACATTTCCTGGTATACTGTGTTCACAAGAGGTCCATTCAGAATTGGGGAACACCCACTCAAGGCAGGAAGAAACCACAGTTCATCTCACACAGGCGGGGTTGCCACAAAGCTCTCAAGCATCCAAAGAAACGTTCCTTTCATGAACTCCCCTTCCTGGTCAAAAAGAGTGCCCATTGTTCTCAGGGGAACAACTAGGGGCCCACGCCAGCAACTGAGAGCACAGTCCCAGGAAGGGTTGCTCCCAGTTTGCCAACATCTTGGGCTGAGGGAAAGTCCGCATTGTCTCCAGGGAAGGAGCACAAATAAAAAGTCATCCACATGGGCTCTACCAAAATGAGACTTCTAAAGGGAGCTCTAGAGTGCCCAGTTATTTCATGAGATGCAAAGATATCTCTCCATGACCGCCCTAGAGGAGGGGTTAGATTGCCTCAGGCATATAATCACCTTCCTCAGCCAGAGGAAGCACCAATCCCAAGGGAGGCAAGAGGCAGGATGGGTAACTTACACTATGGCCAACTCAGAACAGTCTGATCAGCACAGCAATGGCCAAGCTGGTTTCATCCCCACACATCCTGATGAGGAAGGAGGTGCTTGGAAGAGCCCCTTCTTGCATCATCTGTCAATGGTATCCATCTAGCAGTTAAGCTGGGGTCAACAGCAAATTGGTTCTTGAGGCAGAGCTAGACAACAGTAGGGGAAGCAACAGGTGCTGGCCAGGCTGACAGAACAAGGGCTGTCTGGACATGAAATGATGTCAGTGATGGCGCAGAGCAGGCGATCTAGGAGCTCAGGTCTAAACCCATCAGGCGGGCAGGTCTCTTCGTTGTCCTGACCTACTTCATTGCTGCCTGGTGTATAAAGAATAGGGAAGCCCTTGCTTTAGGAGCTGATGTTACCTGATGGGCACACTAGCTGATGCTAAGCGGCACTACCTTCTGCTACTCTGACTCCCAGAATTGTCATCGCCTCTGTAAACAGCCAGTGTAACGGTCCACAGAGGCCAAACAAGGCAGCCAGTGCAGCTCACGCAGAATGAAACTTAACTCTCTATCACTTCAAAAAACTGTTGTTCAGTTCTTGCAAACACCAAACTACTCCATTACCAATCCCCTGACCAGCAAGTATGACAACTTCACCATCTAATCTCATCAGATCTCATGCTCTGCCTATAAGTTCTCATTAGCAACTCAGTCATGAGCAAATTGCCGGAAGACCAATGCCGATCTGGGAATCCCACATAAGGCTTGAGAAAGCGTTGTCTCCTGCTGCCCCTGACATGGGCGGGCATTTCTCCCTCCACACAGGCAGGTAGATTTTGATAATCCAAAATCTTTTGCAGGCACTGAAGGTGTCCTCATTCCCTCTAGCAGCCCATAAACACCTGAGAGCCAACTATGTGATGGGAGTCAAACAGACTAACAAAAAACAAGAATTTCAAATACAGGGCCTCCCTAGTGGCGCAAGGGGTTAAGTCGCAGCACTATGAAGCTATCCACAACCGCAGCAGCATGAGTTCGACACCAGGCCATGGAGCTTCCCATATGGTGCAGCAGACCTCTCCTGTTTTGTCCGCTGCTCCCCTCAGCAGTTTATTTCAATCAATCTGCCTGTTCTGCTCTCCACTCTGTCTCTGGTGAATCCTCTCACCCCCTAACACACACACCTCTGGCCTACACTCCATCTTGTATGCATAAATAAATAAATCTCCAAAAAGAAAAAAAAAGAATTTCAAATACAAAATTTGCTAAGAAAATCAACATAGTGTATTGTGGGAAAGTTGCCTTTCGTCAGGATGGAAGGAAAGAACTCCAAAGCTCCAGATGATGTTCAAGTTGAGACTGAAACAGGTGGCTTTATCCACGCTGAAAGGAATGAAAAAGCCAGAGGCCTGGGTGGGCCCTGAGCTTGCCATGTTCGTGGGGGCAAAAAGAGGCCAATGTGGCTGGGACACTGCATGCAAAGGGAAAAGGGAGAGAGAGAGGAGGCCACAGACAGATCACATGAGGCTTGATCCGAATTGCAGTTTGATAATGGGGTGGTTTTAGCAGATTTAAAAGACAAGGATGGGGCCTCCCTGGTGGCGCAGTGGTTAAGCGCTATGCTGTGGAGCTGTCGGGCAGCAGCGATGCAAGTTTGACGCCCAGCCGGGGAGAATCCCACATGGTGCGGCAGACCTCTCCTGCCTCGCCCACTGCTCCCCTCAGCAGTGTATTTCTGATCTACCTGTTCTGCTCCCCACTCTGTCTCTGGTGAACCCTCTCGCCGCCCCACGCCTCTGGCCTGTACCGCAGCTTGTATGTATAAATAAATAAATCTTTAAAAATAAATAAATAAATAAAAGACAAGGATGTCTCTTGCCTCAGTGTGGAGAACAGACTAAGGGCTCAAGAACAGAGGTGGGGGACCTGGGAAGAAGTGAGTCAGAGGTAGTGGGGTTGACAGTAGTAGTAATGGATATGATATGGAGGTCCCAAAGAGTCCTTGGAACCAAGAACTGAAATATTCCTCACATACATAAAAATAGGCAGTCATTCAAAGTGACTTTTCAAAAAAATACTTAATGATGGGGGGCGGGGGGGTTCAAGTTACAATGAATAAAAAGTTTAAAAATATGTCCAGTGTGATCCCAGGTTTGTAAGATGTCTGTGTATGTGACATGGACACCTGATGAACACAGAAAATGATGATGGAAGAGTTTGCTGATTTTTCTGCCCTTTCTTATAATGTATGATTATACATCATTATTATAATGGGGGGTGCTTTAATATAAAGACTTGGCACTCCTATGCTATGGATGGAGAACCCAAAGCTTCAGGAATGAGGTCAAGCTTTCTGATCTAATTTCCCATTCCACACAACCTAAACAGCACATATCTTCATCTATTTTACTACAGTCTGACCAGCTAGCTGCAAAAGTCTGCTTTCTACAGATAAATGTGCTCAAATAAAATCCTGTTTTCCCAGTAAAGTCTCTTTACTCCCCTGGTGAATAAGTCTGTGAAATGTCTCTCTGCCAGATATAGCAAATATCCATCTCACAATATCAATTTAAGGCATCTCGGGTCAACACTAATTCATGTAAAACATGCCAAAGGCCACTGGAACAAAAGCAACCACTGCAGGGTCTGGATATTCAGAAGATGAAATATGAAACAGGGCAAGAAATGTACCTCCCAAACTACCAGTCTTCATCTAGTGGTCATACTAGCATCTGGCTTGCTGGGGTATTATGAAAATTATGTGGAAGTCGTTCAAACACTCTGCAACTAGAAAGAGTTCTGTGGAAGTGAATCAGGGATCCTCTGATCATACCACCACCCTGAGAATAAGCCATGACCTAAAGAGAAGGAAGCCAACAGGAAAAAAGAAGGCAACACAGGGAAGGTGTAGGGAAGGTGTAGGGAAGGTGTGGGTTCACCAAGATTCAAGGGAAAGGGGCACAGACCTACCTTTCAATAGGAAGGATGGTTTAGAATTTGTGACCATTTCTAATCCATTTCTAAGTCTGGAGCTTGTATATCAGTAAGGGGCAAGTTAATAAGGACCACCCTGAGCCTCTGTGTGCTTTAACCAGTGGAATACAATGAAAGTGTCTCTGTGCAAGTTTCCAAGTCCAGGTCTTAATAAAATAGAACTTTCCACTTCCTGTTTTATGGAATACCATTATCTCGGAACCCAACTGTTGTGCTACAAGAGAATCCAAACAGTCCATGGAAAGATCTACAAGGAGAGGAACCAAGGACCCTGACTAACAGCCCCAGTTACACTCCCTGTCAACAGCAGAAACAACTTGTTATCCATGAATGAACTACCTCGAAAATAGTTGTTCTAGTCCCAGATGAGTCACTCTACCTAGTGCTATGTGGAAAAAAGAGATGAGGTTCCCAGATAAGTCAATCCCTGAATTCCTAGGCACAATACAGTAAGAAAAATAAGTTGGTTTTTTTTTTTTTTAAAAGATTTATTTATTTATACATACAAGCTGGGGTACAGGCCAGAGGCGTGGGGCGGTGAGAGGGTTCACCAGAGACAGAGCGGACAGCAGAACAGGCAGATCAGAAATACGCTGCTGAGGGGAGCAGCGGGCGAGGCAGGAGAGGTCTGCCACGCCATGTGGGACTCTCCCCAGCCGGGCGTCGAACTCGCGTCCCCGCTGCCAACAGCTCCACAGCGCAGCGCTTAACCGCTGCGCCACCGGGGAGGCCCTAAGTTGGTTATTTTAAACCACTAAGTTTTGGTAGTTTCGACACACCAACAGGTAGCCAAAACACCACGTATATGCAGACATCTATGCAGAGCTGATACAAAAACTACTTTAACAAAATAGAGGTCTGAAAATAGTCTTCGTTTATTTTCAAACCACACCACGAGGGAAAGCATGCTGTAGGACAATGCAGTAAGCATGCCTATGAGCCTAACCTGGCTTGCTATCTGATTTTGTGTGGGTCATGAGTTAGAAGTGGTTTTTACATTTTCAAATGATTTAAAAACAAAAATAATATTTGACATGAAAATGATGTAAAATTCGTATTTCATTTTCAGTGTCCATAAGTAAAGTCTTTAGAACACAGCCACGCCCATTCATTATTTATCACCTATGGCTACTTTCGCACTACACAAGAAGTGTTATGGCAGAAACCGCAGGGCGCAAAGCCTAAAAATTCACTCTCTGGCCCTTTAAGAAAAGGCATCATGCAAATAAGAGACATTCTACAGGGGAGGGGGAGGAAGAGAGACCAAAACAGGGGAGAAAAGAACGCAACAGACTATGTGATGGTTCATGGGTGAATTGGTGGGAAACCTACGGCGGATACACAATAATGTCAAGGATATAAAATAAATAAATAAAATAAAGAATGAAAAAAAAGAAAATAATAGTTCTCTTCGACGGCAAAAAAAAAGGGAAAAGGCATGATGGCCTCTGTTCTAGAAGATGGTCATATATTGAGATACACAACAGCCGCTGGCCACCATGCAAACTCATTCAGGAGCTAGTAGAAATGTCAAATATCTCACACCAGACAAAGGGATGGTGCTTCTTCACATGTAAGTTTCCTGTTTCACCCAATTTCTATCCTGGGCCAGCCAAGACACTCTTCTGTTACATGGGTCACAGATCCCCTTGCTCTCTGGAGTGCTTCCCCAAAAGAAGATAGAGCAAGACTAATATTGGTTGATCATGAACAAGTGATCAAAATTTGTTTATAACTTATTTTAAAATAAGATTCAGAGCAATTAAAAGTTCCTATTACTGGGGGCCTCCCTGGCGGCACAGGGGTTAAAGTCTCAGCGCTATCAAGCTACCACCAGCCACTGTGGCATGAGTTCGATTCCAGGGCTAAGGAGCTAACCCACATGGCACAACAGACCTCTCTTGTCTCGCCCGCTGCTCCCCTCAGCAGTGTATTTCAGTAGATCCCCGTATTCTGCTCCCCGCTCTGTCTCTGGTGAATTCTCTCACCACCCCCGCCCCCAGCCCCCACACCTCTGGACTATACCCCAGTTCTTGTATGTATAAATAAAAATAATTTTTTTAATTAATTAATTAAATAAAGTTCCTATTACTTTGGTCTAATCCCATGGTTTGTGAAAGGTGACTTTTTCCTATAAATCCAATCCCTAACTTGACCAAAAAGTTCTCCAGAGTATGGATGAAAGGCTTTTTAAAAGTGACACCCTGAAAAGGGTACTAGAATAAAGGCCTATGATGTTATTCTGAGATATATGGGGAGTCTCTTGTGAACATCCCCTCTCTTAAGAGACAATTAGTAAAGATTCTAAAGAATTGTGCTCAAATTGCTGGAGTTTAGAATTGAAAAGTTAAAAACTAAAATCAAAACTTAAATGGAAGATGAGAATTCTTCCTCATTTACACTTTATATTCAAGTCTCACCTTGATGACTTCTCCACTGGTAGCAATCAAGTCTGTTGGAATGGTCACTCGAAATGAGCGTCCAACGACAGCTGTGCCATCAGGAATGCCAACCACAGTGGGAACAGCCTCGTGGAGGTCTGACAACACCGAGTGCATAGATGCCTCAAGCTGGTTCTCCCAGTCCCTGATGGCCTCCGAAGGTTCGCTGGGCCAGCGGGACTGAGCCACGGCCACGGCGAGCAGGAGGAGAAAGGTCCTCCCCCAAAGTGGGAGTAGCAGTGAGAGGCCCTCAGACATCCTCATCGTGGGCAGTCTGCTTCAGCCGATGGTCTCAATAAGAAAGGAGGCAAACGATGTAGTCCCACAGCTGGGTCCTCACCCTCTACACACTCGCTCCATCCCAAGCACCCAGAGCCTGAAAAAGAAGAGGAGGAGACTCAAACTTCAGCAACACCATGGTTTCAAAGTTGTACACAAGCAGGGACTACTCCCTAAGTGCTCCTGTAAAATTATCTACCCTGATTTGGACCAAGTCTCAGCCTGTGCTGTCTGTTACAGTCACCAGCTACATGTGATGACTACTGAACACTGGAAATGTTGCTGGCCCATTAAGTGAAAACTGCATTTTGAAAAGTAGGCATAGAAAATTAAATATTAATACTTTTAAAATATTGATTATATATTGAAATAATACTTTTGGACACAATCAATTAAGATACATAAAGTAATATCAATAAATGATAAATATATTAAATATTGAAATTAATTCCATCCGCTTTTTTTTAAATGTTGCTACCAGAAAATATTAAATGACATATGTACTCATATATTTATTTGATCACACTGCTCTAGACCTAACTTCTACTTTACAGGAAATACAGGGTCATGAAGAGATCAGACTAACTTAGAATAGAAAACCTTCTATTAATTCACAAGACAATAGGCCTGATCTGTCCAAATGCCAATACTTCTAAGTACAAAAGGACTGTTAAAAATTTAGAATCAGCAACCAGATGCAGTGTGAGCAATCTGACTGGATCCTGGATTTGCTTTACACATACACACACACACCCCCCCCCACAATCCCAGCTCCCAAAAGATTAATTAGGGAATTTTGCATATGGGCTATACATAAGAGTCATTGTTACTTTTCTCAGGTAAGATGGTGGTGGTATGACTCTGTAAGATACGATCAACAATTTTCAGTATTTAGGGATGAAGTTATCAAAAAACTCTGCAACTCACTTTGAAATGGTTCAAGGCAAAGAAATGTGTGTAAATATAAAGTAATGTGGCAAATATAGCATCTATTAAGTATGAAAAAATACTTTTGAAAAAAGTGAAAAGAGTAAGAGCCCAAAACCAGCTTGCAAAATAGTTCAAAAAAACTGGAATAAGTTGATATCTACACAGAAAAACAAATACAATTAGGTTCCTCCCTCATGTCTTCTCACGAGTTAAGTCCCAGGTGAATCAAATACACAAGTGTAAAAAAAATCACAACTTATTTTTTTTTAGAATATAGCAAAATTTCAGAAGAAGGATTTCATTTTAGAAGATATTAAAAAAACAAAATATAAAAGAAAAATACATCCAGACTTCCACTTCTAGGGAGGTAAGGTAGTTATATTTTCTCCTAGCTTCCCATTAAATACTATGAAAAATTCTAGATGCTATGTCTAAAATAAACATGAGGGCCTCCCTGGTGGCGCAGCGGTTAAGCGCTGCGCTGTGGAGCTGTCGGCAGCAGCGATGCGAGTTCGACGCCCAGCCGGGGAGAATCCCACATGGTGTGGCAGACCTCTCCTGCCTCGCCCGCTGCTCCCCTCAGCAGTGGATTTCTGATCTGCCTGTTCTGCTCCCCACTCTGTCTCTGGTGAAGCCTCTCACCACTCTACACCTCTGGCCTGTACCCCAGCTGCATGTATAAATAAATAAATCTTTTAATGAATAAAAAGTCAAGACCAGCTAAGGCCCCCAGGACTCAAGGAGGACACCCTGGGTTTTCTTTTTGTTTCGTATATTTCAGAATTAGAACTGAAGAAGTTAACAACCCAGAAACACGAACAGATGAGATGAAAAAGGCCCCAACTAAAATTTGCTCTCTTTATCCAAAGGAGCAGAAGGGGGTAGCCTAAAAGGGCAGAAGATGTTTAGACAATAACAGTTCTATTCTAGCCATACACCACAGATAAACTGGACCCACTCCCACCTATGCTGACAAAGACCAAGTGTGAGGCTAGACTTCCACCTCAGGCTTCCATCATATTTTTTTTTAAGATTTATTTATTTATGCATACAAGCTGGAGTGTATATTAAGGCGCCCTTAGTATTCCCAATGGGGAAGTAGCAGAGAAGGTCAAGTAGGAAATGTGGAGTTCACCTCAATATCCAGTACTTATTGTACTTAGGTTGGTGATAGTCTTCTCAGGCCTTTATAAAGAACCCCCAACTTTAAGATTTTTCTTTGAACTCTTCTGTGTTTTTTATCTCCCATTTTAATTGTGTGCTTTTATAGCCCTTTATAGCTTATTATATCACCTTTTTAAAAAATTTCTAGGTCCTGGGGCCTTCCTGGTGGCGCAGCGGTTAAGTGCTGTGCTGTGGAGCTGTCGGCAGCAGCGACGCGAGTTCGATGCCCGGCCAGGGAGATTCCCATATGGCGCGGCAGACCGCTCCTGCCTCGCCCGCTGCTCCCTCAGCAGTGTATTTCCGTCGATCTGCCTGTTCTGCTCCCCATTCTGTCTCTGGTGAACCCTGTCGCCACCCCACACCTCTGACCTGTACCCCAGCTTGTATGCATAAATAAATAAATCTTTAAAAAAATTTTTTTTCTAGGTCCTCTGTTTTATACTATCTTAAATTATAACTTTAGCATTTTTTCTAGTGTTGCACTGTACTTCCTTTAATGACCTTTTCCTTTCTTATACATTTAACTCAAATTTAACAAATGGCTCAGCTGAACCAACACCCTGCAAGACTATTAACTTGTGGAAGGGCAGGGACACTGTTGCAATCGTTGATGTATGCCAAAGCACACACAGTATCAGACACACACCTAATGAGTGAATGGCACGGATACAAGACTTTGAATTTCTTCCTGTGTCTTTAATCTTTTAAGTTTACTAACTTTTCTACTTAATCAAATTCTCATCTCATTTTTACATTTTTCATCTCATTCTCCATTTTAAAATTCTCAGCTTATTTGAAAACAGCAAGAGTATGAGACACACCCTGAGCTACCAGGAACAGAAGCTCAGTCTGCTATCTGTGGGCACATGACGACATGGAGTATGTTTCATGGGCATGACTAAGTGCTCTGCATTTAGCAAGCAGGCAATGTCCAGGGCACAACTCCAACTGCAGTGTGTTGGCTTTCTATGCTCTAGGGGAAAAAAAAGCTTTTGCAACTTGGCAAAAAAACAGCCTTGTGTCTTTCTGATGCTGGCTTCCTATAAGCAAGAGTCTCCCCATGCCAGGAGCTTGGCAGGCTGCATTCACACACCTATACTAGGACACCCATCTGGCAGGTTTTACAGTCTCATACTCACACACTTGATAATTCGGAGATGAAGGCACTGCATAGATCCTCCCCATTTTTCAGAAATCAAAGCCCAAAGAAAGGTAGCACTCAACCCCAGTCTACAAAGAGCCTGTGACCTGAACATGGCGGGAGGCGGTGTTCAGAAACCAGAGAAAGACTGCGGTCAGCTCACCTAGTCTTCCTGACATCCTCACTCATTTACACGGTACTCTACACACACTCACATTATACCATTACGAAGTATTTAGAGTAGGCTAAGGATATGACTGAGCTAAACTCACCAAGGTCTGGCTGATCGAAGCTATGGAATGGGTAGTGGGAACAGGTATCTCGTTCCTCTGTGCCAGCACCTAGCACCAGTGTCCACCACTAAGTCTGTGCTCAGCACTGCTCCAGGCCCCAGAGAAGTCCAACTCTGTCAAGAGGGACCTCTGCAGAAGCTAAGTGAGCACATGTTCAACAGCCATGGCATACAGTGTGAAAAATGGCTACCAGGCCGTTCCACTCTTTAGTCCTAGATATTCCACCCCGGGCCTGGGGGAGAGGGGGAGAGGTGTCACTGGAGCGGGGGGGGGGGGGGACACCTAAAAGTGCTGGAGTCTGGAAAGGCTGGATACCATACAGCCCAGTGGGACCCTGCTTCTCAGAGCAGTCACTCAGGCTGCCTTCGGCCTCTCCTTTCAGTAAAGGCCTGCTCTCCTGCCCCAAGATCCACTAGTACCAGGAAAGGAAGTCCAACAGTACCCTAGATACCCCTCTCTCACCCCTCCCTGGGCCAGAGACACATTCAGCAGCTAACAGTACCACTAAGGTAGCACTTCCACAAAAAGTTGCTTGGGGGTAAAGAAGGAAGAGCTAGACAGCCTCCTGGGGTACACGTACCCAACAATGAAAGGACAATCTGCGGTAAGAAGCTCTGGGAGCCCCAGATCCTACAACTCACTTCAGAGAACTGGCCTCACCCAAGGGAACCACAGTTAGATGGGAGTGAGCCTGCAATTCCTGCATGTACCGACGGTGATGCCAATGCTCACTTTCTCCAGCTGTGTCACTGGGGACTGTCCAGTAGATAGACAGAAGTAAAACCTCAAGTTTCCAGCAGTGCGTAAAAGATGGCATCCTTTGTAAATCAAAATATAGAAAAGCTTTCCTAGAGGCTGGTGTATTTGAAGATGACCAGGTAATTCCACAGGGATACAACTAGGGAAAAAGGGTCGTACAGTGATGGCTGAAGATCCCAAGCATCCTAGTCACAGCTGGGCTGGAAAGAATCTTTCTGGTCCTTCCCGTCACCATTACTAATCCCCATCTATATCGGACTGAACATGTGGCCTGTGAGGGGGCCAAGAGAAGGATTCATACAAATTGACCCTACTACTCTAGCCAGACAGCCTTGGGCTCCTAAGGAATTAGAAGGGGATTCTTCTGGAACCCCAGCCCTAGAAGAGAGGTAGCTCTGTTCCACTCAGGCTACCTCCCCAGATCAAATGCGTGCCCCTCTCACACAGGAGGCTCAATCATAAATGCCTTCCACTCAGTAAATGTGAATCTGTCTCTGGTGAATCCTCTCACCCTCCCGCCGACACACACACCTCTGGCCTACACCCCAGCTTGTATGCATGAATAAATCTTTAAAAAAAAACACACACACAATAATGTTCCCTCATATGCAGAAAATCCAGAGAATAAAAGTAAGAATTGTAACTAAGAACTGAAGGAAGAGCTCTCTCCTAGTTTTCACTAAGAATGAAGGAAAAGTGTGATTCAACCTGTATAAAAATGAGGCAGAGGGAACCCCCCTATTCTGCAATAGCTATGTCACCTAAAAATAGTACTTAAAGCTGTCAAATTGCTACCATTCGCTATGGCAATTAAAACATTTAAGGAAAATGGATTTTCTTTTAAAAACCAAACTAAAATAATAAAATGGCATGTCTATGTTTGAAATGGTTTTAGAAAAGTCAAAAGCAAAAAAATTTTTTTAAAGATTTATTTATTTATGCATACAAGTTGGGGTACAGGCCAGAGGCATGGGGCGGCAAGAGGGTTCACCAGAGACAGAGTGGGGAGCAGCACAGGCAGATCGATGGAAACACACTGCTGAGGGGAGCAGTGGGTGAGGCAGGAGAGGTCTGCCGCGCCATGTGGGAATCTCCCTGGCTGGGTGTCGAACTCGCATCGCTGCTGCAGATAGCTGCGCAGCGCTTAACTGCTGCACCACCAGGGAGGCCCCAAAAGCAAAATTTTTAACTGAAGCAATGGCTTTGGGTTTCCATCTATAAAAAGGCTTTTGTCCAGACACTCAGAAGTAAAAACTGAATACAAAATGTCTGTCTCACATTAATATAAAAATTTTTGTAGAGGGTCAAAACTGCTCAACCTGATGGCCAACAGGATGTACTAAACACAATGAAAATAATAGTGTGAAGTCATTGTTAACTTGGGCTTTAAATACCAAAAACAGAAGCAGATTTTACTACTCTGGGTTAAAGACAGGTTTTTTTTTTCACCCCCTGGCATCAGATGAAGAAGGCGTTAAGCTAAGTCAATGGTGAAGACTGAAGGAGTCACCCTAAAATCATGCACATCTCAGGAGGCACGTGAGGTTTCCCTGGTAACAGACAAAGTTTTCTGACTGACCTGTGTGCCAGAGGTGTCTCGGCAACTCTGCCAACACACCCTCAGAGGCTAGGGAATCCACCAAAGGAGCCCAGGGCCACATACTCAGCAAGAAATTTAAATGGGGCCTCCCTGGTGGCACAGCGGTTAAGCGCAGCGCTGTGGAGCTGTGGGCAGCAGCGACGCGAGTTCGACGCCCAGCCGGGGAGAATCCCACATGGTGCAGCAGACCTCTCCTGCCTCGCCCGCTGCTCCCCTCAGCAGTGTATTTCTGATCTGCCTGTTCTGCTCCCCACTCTGTCTCTGGTGAAGCCTCTCACCACTCCACGCCTCTGGCCTGTACCCCAGCTGTATGTATAAATAAATAAATCTTTAAAAAAAAAAAAGAAATTTAAATGTAGAATATGTGATGGTAGAAAAAAAGCCATCTCTGAGAGGCAAGCACTTCAGAATAGTCTATCAAACAGAAAAGCTATTTTGAACACTTTTTTTTACCCGGAAAACTCTTACAAACTCTCACTTATCACAGCTATCAAAAGCAGAGGTCCAGGAAGAGCAGCGGCTTCTGCTGTTTAAATGAAAACAGGAAGGAGCAAGGGTTCAATACCTGAGTACACACTCACTCAGGTACACTTCAGAAAGGGAAGAAAGACAAGGTTCAAAACCCAGGGCTGCATGGTCACTCTCCACTGGACTGTGGTTTGTAATCTGGGTAGATTTTTAACATCTCATGTGTTCACTGAAAAACTCTTCCTTCTACAGTTCACTGAACTCCACATGCTGCTGTTAAACATTATTCACTACCGAACAAGTCACCTAGAAATGGCTAAGATGGTAAACTTGGTCTTTTACCACAATTTCAAAAATTTAATGCTAAGAATGTTAAATTCCTTTATGTTAATATTATAATTGTAATAAATATTAGAAAACAAAAAACACTACTTGGTCATACCAATTAGACTTAAGAAAAAAACAGGAGGCTCAGGTCCGGTCTTTTAATCACGAATGCTCACGGAGGGGTACTGAGAACCTAAAAAAGTAAAATGAGCCCAAACACAAGGACCAAGCTCTAACTGTGTGGCTGCAGCAGCTGGACTGGGAAGAGGGTTGGATGTGGGAAGTAAAGTGCAGGAGCGGGGCAGACTCAGTAGAATCCAAGTGGGAATGCGTTACACCATAGCCGCATACCTGTGTGGCATCCAAGAACCCAATTAAAGTGAATTACAATTACCTCAGGACAGCCCAACAATAATTAACACTTCAGTGTATATTAACGGACTACCTACCTTGTGCTATGTGTGAAGCTTCATTTGCTATGCAGTCTTCCCAACTCCCAACCGAAAAAACTCAATTAAGATTTACATATATTACTAAATCATAAAACACAGAGGTAATGAACTAAGTACTTCCATATTATTAATATAAACAGGTGTTTGCTAAGTAGGTGTTTACTGGAAACTAAGCTGCCTTCTGAGTTGCCCAAACTCCCTCACACATCTTAGTACAAGGGCAGAGGACTACACTGTAAGGGCAGGTTGTTACTGTCTGTCGCAGTCAAGCCTAGACAGATGACAAGGAAGGGCTGTCCAGAGAGGAAGGAGAGATCCAAGGCAGGGGTGTTAGAGGCTTACGACCTTGTTTTCTCCTGCAGCAGATGGACAGCACCAAGAAGGCACTCAGCATATCACAGTACAGGAAAAGGGTTTTACTAAATCCCCAAAATTATTCACCAAGCACAAAAGCAGTAATCACCAGATTTCACACTTAGAAGTTAAAAGCTGAACTGATACTTTTTTCCATTATAAAAGATTAAAAATAAGTGCTACAGGTCCAAACAAACATGCTAATTTGACTTCTATGAATTAAGTTTATAAAGTATGCTGATTGCTGGTTTTCTTGACCTAACTGGCTAATCAGACTCGGTAACAGAAGAGTGAGATGAAATGTCAGAGTGGCCCCAGTCACCCCTCGACTCTCTACTCAGGTTCCCCTTACTGCAGCCCTTGGCTTTGCCTCTCTGTATAGGCCTCAGAAGCCAAACAGGGGTGTGAGGGACCCAGGTAACCTTGCATCTTCACTGTTAAGGTGCCATCCCATCGGAGCCAGTGTTTATCTTGCAATACTTCAATCTTCAGAATTTAAAGTGGTAACTGCTTTTGGCCACATTCTCATTTTTGGCCACATTCTTAAAGCTCAACCATCAAGAACATTTCAATCATACCAGAAATTGTCAGAGATCAACAAATCTTGTTTATAAAAGGACAAGACACAACTAGCACCCACTCCCTTTGCTCAGGCTTTCTTGCTAGCAGAATTCCTTCCCTCCCACATATGACTGGGTCTAATTGGCCCTTCTACCCACCTCAGTCTTGCCATAGCTATAAAATCTAAATTAATGCAAACTTCTCTGCCAAGTTTTTACTGTTGTGTGTCCAAAGGCTGGAGCAAAACTGTCAAAAGATGGCCTTGCAAACTCTTGGAAACTGTTCTACAATGCTACAGACACTCTACGACCAGGCAGTGAAACGGTGCCACAAGGCCACTACAGCTGAGCAGAAGAGGGAGTCTGCCACGTCTGCTTGGGGTCAGGTTTGCCTAGCATAGCACCTGAAAGCATCAGCTCCCAGTGAACTTGGTAAAGGCTCCTGGGCCAGGTCCCACTGGCTCCTGCGTTGCTGATCTTGCCCAGGCAGAGGACATTAGGCTGCTCCTTAAGAACCACAGCACAAATTTAAAGAAATGTGTCCAGTTCAGGTGTCTCAACACTAAGAGAGAAAACCCACCACTGCCAAGTGTTCTCCTCCTCTCCAAAGCTCCAGTGGATCCTCAGCCACTGCCCACCAGGACAGATTTACACCAAGGTTAATGTAACTCAACGCCCTTGTCCTCACCTTCTGCTGCCCTACCTCCTCTTTCCACAAGCTTTGATCATTTCCTTCGCACAAAAGGAAAAAGCACGCTTGCACACAAGTAATTATTTGGAAGTTCCTGTGTTTTAGAGTCCAAAGATTAAAAATCGAATGTAAGGCCTCCCTGGTGGCGCAGCGGTTGAGCGCTGCACTGTGGAGCTGTCGGCAGCAGCGATCCGAGTTCGACGCCCAGCCGGGGAGAATCCCACATGGCGTGGCAGACCTCTCCTGCCTCGCCCGCTGCTCCCCTCAGCAGTGTATTTCTGATCTGCCTGTTCTGCTCCCCACTGTCTCTGGTGAACCCTCTCACCGCCCCACACCTCTGGCCTGTACCCCAGCTTGTATGTATAAATAAATAAATCTTAAAAAAAAATCGAATGTAAAAGGGGGTAGGGAAAGAAAAAAAAGGCAACAGAATCTTCTATCTTATCAAAAGGGTAGTTATAATTTACAAATTCCCAAGCGGTGCGGGGAAACCAGCAGCTATGCAGTACTTTCCCATGGTGACCACAATCTCATCTCCTAGGGCACAGGTGTTTTCTTCTTCCAAACAGTGTTGAGCTCTTCAACTTCCAAGCCAGGTCACTGTTAGGCATGGATGAACTCCCACAACCCAGGCGGACAAGAATCCCACCAAACCAGCTTTATTCTTCACATGGTTTATCTTCATTCCATGAATCTTCAATTGACTTCTAAGGTGAGGACACAGGAGGCTGCCCTTCCCAGGCTCTATGTTAATCATTACTTGTGCTGGGAGCTAACTACTTAAAGGACAATCTCTTTTGCAAATGTAAAATTCATGTTTTACTGTATTAAACCAAATGCTCTGCAGTTTGAGGAATAAACCTAATCAAGACTTAGTTACACCCTCTTTGCTCTTATCTCAGGCAGGGATAAAGATGATACTCCCAGCAATTTCATGGGCCAGCGCTCCTAACAGACTGCCCCCGACCCCTGGAGGTGTGGGGCCAGCCAGTGCCCTCCCTGCTCAGAACCTCCTGACAAGAAGACAGAGAAGTCACAGGCAAAAGAGAAAGCGTGAGTTAGCTACACGGAGCTGGGACTCCATCTTCTCAGACCAAGCTGCTTTGTGGCATTTGATTGACAAAAGAGCAAGATCTGGCCTCTGTCCCTCCACTTGTCCCTCCACCTAATTATCCCTTGATAAAATTTCTGTATGGAGAAGAGGGGGATACAGAGGTAAGACAGGGCAGCAACGAACAGGAACAGGGGAAAGCACCCTCCACACCCTTACCAGGTTATTCATCAAAAGGCAGCAAGACACGCTGGGCTTGAGAAGTTTCTTACCTGATTGAGAAAATGGCCCCCAAACCAGTCATCTCTCTCTGTAGGATACCTTCCAGAACTCCCTGGCTACTACAATCTAAGCAGGTGTACCAGCTATGAACCGCAGAACTAGAGGGGAAACAAAGAAGGAGCCACAGGCTCCTTGAAGATGCTTTTCATCCCAAGGGAGGGCACAGGCCCCCAGTCTTCTGCCAGCCTTTTAGTTCATTATCTGCTATATTCAGCAAATGCTTAGAGAAAATCCAAATTTCTTTGGGACAAAGAACTTAAAATATAACAAATTCACTAGCAGTACTTATCTGGGGAGCTGGGAGTCTTGTTTTTGCTTTTTAATCAAGCTCTCTTTATAAACTCACAATCCACAGAAACCTCAAAAAGTTTCTCAAGTTCTTTACCTATAGAAGGGTTAAGAAACAGGAAGTCACCCAGCACACTCTTGACACCAAAGTTTCCACTTCTCAGACCCAAGCTGCAAACTTGAGAAGCAGCTTCTGGGAGGGTCCACACTGTAAATAACTGCAGCTAATTCAAAGAAAGCTGATTTAAAGTTTGCAAATATCTTTTTAAGAGTACTTGCAATGCATCCAGGATCTCAGCTTAGCATAAATGTGATACTGACAGTGGTGCCAAGGCAGTGACAAGGCCTCCACTTCCATGGGCATCTAAGACTCAGTGAGTACGTTGTACAGGACCACTGTGCACCTGTTCGGTACTAGTTACTTCCTTGTGTCTCCATAGCTCAAAGTCCAGGGCCTGGGCACCAAGGCTTGCCAATGGTTACTGCACTTATTATGGGCCTGGATATACACAGTAGGCTTTAAAGAAATCAATTCCATAACATTCTGAAGGACAGTGAACATGATCTAATTTCTACCCCTCACGGTCCTGACCAATAGATCTCAGGTATGGATATCTTCTGGGTAAGGGACCTGCATTCCAAATTTCAGGACAACAGCTGGTATAATGATCAATAACAAATATATACTTTTAAAGATTAATTTATTTATGTATTCAAGAGCTGGGATATAGGCCAGAGGTATGGGGTTGGGGGGGATTGTAAGAGGAGAGGATTCACCAGACAGAGTGGGGAGCCGAACAGGCAGATCTACTGAAATACACTGCAAAGGGGAGCAGTGGGCATGACAGGAGAGGAGGTCTGCTGCGCCATGTGGATCAGCTCCCTGGCCTGGGATCGAACTCATGTGCAGTGGCTCCTGATAGCTTGATAGTGCTGAGACTTAACCCCCTGCACCACCAGGGAGGCCCGCAAATATTTTTTTGCCAACAAGATTTTTTCTTATTTATAAATCTGCCTATTTTCAAAAACCTTGTCTTTTAGGCAATGAAATAATTCCGGTTACAAAAATAGTCAACAGCATGAACAGAGGTAACTCAGACAAATGGTAAATTAAATAATGATACTAGGTGTTTGTTTTGCTCTTTAGACAAAAGTACCATAGAAACATCTACTGTTTGCTTCTGCAGTAATTTCTTTCTCCATAAGCACCTTGCACTAACAAAGAAACACACAGTAGAAATTATATTTCCTTCTATTTCTATTCATAAATTTTGACCACCTACTCAGTATCAGATACTATCCTACTTTCCCCCATTTGCTCTATTATCCCAACTTCATTCCATTTGTTTCAATTTCTTCATAAAGGAACACCATAAAATGAAAATGCTTGCTCTTATTTAAGATTAAAGTTTCAAGAAAATTCTATCAGTTTCTCAATAAAAAACATTCCTTACTGCACTAGGTGTCCCCTGAGGGTTGGAACAGGGTCTAATTCACCTGGAGCCTGTGCTCAAACTGGTTCAGTGGGTGCAAAATAGCAGGGCCTGGCCAGGGTGGGGGAGAGAACAGATCAGAATCAACCAGGGAAACTCAAGCCCTCAGAGTATGGCCTCCACTTCTCAGACCCGTCTGCTCAGTCAAAAGCGTGGAGAGAGGAAGGGGAAGAAGGGTCTTGGTCTTCCCTAGCAAATGGACCCACATTCACCACCTAATGATGCGGGTCAACATGCAGCCTCCCAGTCAAGTTCAAAAACAAGCCAAAGACCTGAGAGAGTATGTACTGGATCTTTCCCCCTCCCCAACACCTGGACCCCTCTGGTCTCACCTGTCATCTCTCCACTCCCACCCACTAGCCTTGGTCACTGCCTTGTCCAAGATTGCTGGCTCATGCCTGACCTCTGGTCACCTTACTCTGGACTCCACTCTCTACAAGTTGAGACATTTCATCACTTTCCAGCGCAGAGATGTCTCTTATTGAACCCTCAGATTCTCAGCTTATCTTCAGGAGTGGGCTCCAAGCCTCACTTTCTGGAGAGACCTCCCCTCCCTTCACCATTCCAGGATTTTTTCTTCTATACAAGTATGCCCGATCCCTGCCATTCATTTAACAAAGAGTATGTTCCACAGCAAATTCTCCTGAACACAGAACCACAGACGTTCCTACAAAACAATTATACTCCTTTTAATCTGAAATGCTTACTCCCATAACATCTAACTCAGTCCTTAGCTGAAATAGGTGCTTAACAAATATTTGGTTGGTGAGTTAACACAAATCAATGTTTTTCCTCAAATGTGGCTTTATACCAAAGTTCAATCCTTCCCCCTTCCTTTACCTCTTCAAAAACACCTAGAAAACTCCGGCAGCAGGCATGAGGTTTCTTCCCAGGAAGAGGGAAGCAGAAGGCATCCCTTTCCAATGCCTGGCCATCCAAGTCCAGTAAGCTTTCTTCCTCAGTGACCATCTTCCTTGGATGAATTTTGGTCCATCAAATGGGAAGGTTTAGTAACACCCCTGAAGGCCCAGTTCTGCCTCTGTGAGCAGGCTAATTTTCTTACTTCAACTGAGGATACAGGCTCTGCTAAGTTTTGGAGTGATGGCTCTACACCATAGCTAAACATTAAAATCCCCTAAGCAGGGACATAGAAAGCTGATGCCTGGGACCTACCCCAAAGATTTTGGTGACTGACTAGGGGGACAAATTACAGCCAATTGTAAATTCTACTCTTAAGACAGCAGTTCTGAAACATAACAGGAGGTACTAAGCAGTATGATTCAGGGTCAACACCACACAAAGAATAGGCACTGAGAGAGATTTAAAGCTGAAAGTGGGGGCCTCCCTGGTGGCCTAGGCACTATTACCACTATGCCGTGAGTTCGATCCCTGGCCAGGGAGCTGACCCACATGGCACAGCAGACCTCTCCTGTCTCACTTGCTGCTCCCCTTAGCAGTATATTTCAATCGCTCTGCCTGTTCTGCTCCCCACTCTGTCTCTGGTGAATCCTCTCACCCTGCACCTCTAGCCTATACCCCAGTTCTTCTATGCGAAAAAGTAAATCTTAAAAAAAAAAAACTGAAAGGGGCTAGAATACACGGGGGCCTTATCCTTGTGTTCATCCTCACACCTGACCAGTCCTCACCATAACAAGGACTCCTGTACTGAAATTCTCTAAGAGTCTTAGAAATTTCTCTTAACCCTTCGCACTCGAGGCCTTTTTCACACAGGCGAACCAGCAACTCGAGACCATTTCAGCTATATTAAATGTTCTGGCCACCTGACAAAACATATCAGCGCTGCTAAGAGGCAGCACTGGAACCAAATGGAACACCCAGGAGTGGTATTGGAATTTTCTCCCTCTTCTGACCTTTCTACTCTTTTACCCGGGCCAACCCTCCTCAGGGTTGCAGTGGCTGCAGCAGTCCCTGGCTCTGATTCTGTGACATGAGCCCAATCACCTCAAGTAGGCCTCCAGGTGCTAAGCTTGTTTTCTCATCAGTGATATGGGAACCACAGCATCACTGGTCTCACAGGGCCACTGTCAGGATGAACTGAAGGTGACACACCAGCCATTCAGATTCAGCACAGTGCCTGAACAGATGACGCCCTTCATGAAGACTTCCTTTCTCAATGATTACGGCCCACCCTACATGCCACCGCCATAATGAAGAGGATCACATCCTGGATGCTGCAACACTTCAGACTGGCATGTGACTCTTGACCTTCACAGAGACCCTGCAGAACGACTAATGTCTCCTTTATGACATGAAAAAAACTGCGGTCTACACCAATTAAGAGGCAGAGTCGGGACTTGGATGCCCAGTTTGCCAGGTTACTTGCCGGAGCCACAACTGCCATCATGTAGCTCTTGCATTCCAGGCAGCCCGTGACAGCTGCTCACGGATCAGATCCACCCTCACTCCCTGCCACCAAAAAAAAAACATTTGTTAGGTTTGGCTAACTCCCCCTCCAGCTCCTAGTTCCTAAATGCTGCTTCCTCAGGGAACATGCCCAACTTAGCCCTCCATTTATCTGATTAGACCTCCTTTGTACCTTTCCTTCTTCATGAAAGTGAGAGCAGGGGCCAAATCTGATCTGCACACACAGTAAAGATACACAGAAAGGAAACAGGTCAGACCTTTGTCTTCACATGACACAGGCACGCAGCTGCCAGAGAACTAGACAAAGACCACCTGAAACACCTGCTCCATTGCCTCGAGGCCACCGCATGACCACCCTGACTCAGTCATGGAGCTGGGCTTCAGGGGTCCACAGCCCGGCTGGACATTCCTGCGTATCCTCCCTCTAGAAATCAGCTCAGCTCTGATCACTTCCCTGCCAATTAAGTAGAAACAACTTCTTTCTGAGGCAAGTAGGGCCTTCTTGTATTTTGTTGCTCAAGTTCATATGATCATGCTGTTATATGATCATACATGTTTATTTGTTCCACTTATAACACAAATCAAGAACTGGACACTCATGAAGCTCCTTTATTTAACTGCAACATAAGTAACAAAATAACACAATTAGATTTATTTTAAGAGACAGTAAAATCCATGACCTGGCTTCTAAAATTAAAAGGAACCAAGGCTCCTTGTGGAAAGGGCTGATGCTAGGCTGGGGCAAGGAGCCTGGATATATTTTTGCTGCACCAGAAAGTCAGGAAATGGTCAAACAATGAGGACATGTCAAAAGAACATAGGAGCAATCTTTTTTTTTTTTTAAGATTTATTTATTTATGCATACAGGCTGGGGTACAGGCCAGAGGCGTGGGGCGTTGAGAGGGTTCACCAGAGTGGGGAGCAGAACAGGCAAATCAACAGAAACATACTGCTGAGGGGAGCAGCGGGAGAGGCAGAAGAGGTCTGCACGCGCCATGTGGGGCTCTCCCCTGCTGGGCGTCGAACTTGCGTGTGCCAACAGGTCCACAGCACAGCGCTTAACAGCTGCGCCACCGGGGAGGCCGATAGGAGCAATCTTGAAAGGGTTCCCGCTGGCTGAACTGAGCCAATCTGGGCCTCAAAATGAATGGCAAAAATATACTATATCACACTGAATAATATGAATATGAACTAGTGTAAATAAACCAATGAATAAATGGCTGAGGTGAGAAAGACAACTAATGTGAAAGGAATGATGGTCTTACTAGCATCACTGGATGCTGACAGTAAAGGGTCAACATTTGATAAGGAACAGGACATGTTATAGTCTCAAGATGTACCCCCATAAGTTATTAACTGCAAAGAGAAAAAACCAGCAACTTTACTATGGAGCAAACTAGCAGGCACCTTTATAACCAGAGTTGATCATCAGGACAAAGCAGTATCCTGTGTCCTCTTACATGGAACCTACCAAAAAACGCTACTGGGACAACAGAGGAAATGTGAATATGGACTGTAGATCAGATACTACACCAATGTCAAATTCTTAATCTTGATAGTTGTACTGTGATTATGTAAGAGGATGTCCTTATGTTTAGGTAATATACAATTAAATACTTAGAAGGAAAGGGGTCTGATGGTTGCCAATTACTCATAAATGGTTCAGGAAAAAAGATGTTGATAGAAAAGAGAGAATTATCAAGCAAACAAGGCAAAACATAAACAAAAGGTGACTAGGGAAAAAGTGTTCAGGAGTTCCTGTACTGTTGTTGCAATTTTTCTGTATTTTGAAGTTATATTAAAATGTAAAAGTCACAAAAATGTAAACCATGTAAAATGGAAAGAAAATATACAGGAAGGAATGTGGAACATGGTCTGCCTCCCCCTCCCTAGACTTCAGTTCTTCCCTGGCGTAGCAGGAATATCCATTAACAGTTGTGAGGCAAAGTCAGCAGACCAGCTCCTAAACTGACAGCCTCTCCAACCCTCACCCCACCACTCACCGCACACCGCACACCCCAGCGCCCTGTCCACTAGCATTCCAGGTTCCAGGCACCAAACGCCCAGACTGCAGGATTCAAAACACACAGTCCACTGGGCCCCAAGTCCTCCAAGTTTGTAAGGGGAAATGAGGGTATTTTAAAAGCATTTTCCTTCACAAATACTACAAACACAAAATATACCAAAAAAGGACTTTGTTTTAAAAGTGACTTGGGTTGTAATGGAAGAAAATGCCACGGTAGAGTCTGAAATTACTGCATTGGGCTATATTTGCTTAAGATTAAAAATAGTTATCTTCCCCTCCCAACAGCCTTCCCTCCTGGAGGAAAAAAAAAATCCCAGAGCAGACTTTTATAGAGTTCAGAAGTCCCACAGCTAAAGGTAGAATCTGGGCAGGCTAAATCCAGTGTTTCCAGTATCAGATTCCCCACTACTGAGTCCCCAGTCACAATTCAGGAGATGCAGTCTCAAAATGATGCCACCAGCTGATTGGTCCTTACCTTTGGACTTTATATAATAAAATAACTCATAGAGATAAAAACATACTCCAATAATACACTAGGGCACAAGTGAAAAGCAGATTTCCTTCCTCCAAATCCTCCGTTTAAGCAGGCTGGTTTCTTCAATAGCTCTCCACAAATGGCACATTTAATGTACCTCTGAACACAAAAATAAGAACATCTCTTTTTAGTTCATTCCTAAAGCTCAAATGAAGCCACATACTTCATAACTGTAATTTTTAAATTTTACTAGAACTGGGCCTCCCTGGTGGCGCAGGGCTTTAAGTCTCAGCACTACCAAGCAACTGTGGCACAGAGTTCAATCCCCAGCCAGGGAGCTGACCCACATGGCACAGCAGACCTCTCCTGTCTCGCCCTCTGCTCCCCTCAGCTGTGTGTTTCAGTAGATCTGCCTGTTCTGCTCCCCGCTCTGTCTCTGGTGAATCCTCTTACCCTCCGGACCTCTAGCCTACACCCCAGTTCTTATACACATAAATAATCTTAAAGTCTGATCTTTCCTTAAGAAAAAAAAAAAAAAAAAACCACTGACAAAATGCCTTCAAATTACACTCCCTCTTAAAGATATGAGACTTTCCCCTTATTTTCACTAAAATTGAGTTATTATCATACTCCTTCCTTCATTAATAACAAGATGGAAAAGAAAAGAAAGTGCGGCAGTTTACAACAACACGAGATAGCCATTTCCCCACTCTACAGCTTGATTAATGGGTGTGATGGCAGAAGATGTCATAACTTCAAGCTGGAAGTAACAGTACTTCACAGTCGGTATGAGATTATGGGAGGCTGAGCATGCAGAAAACGAATGAATCAAAACATGGCCCTATGTTTTTTTAGTCAAACTTGACTACTTCAGAGGAAAACTGGTATGTAGCATTTATGAGCTAATTACTCTTTGCCCCCACTGTGCATCCTGGGACTAATAACCCTCACCCTATGTGCCAGGGCACTTCCTGGGCCAACCCCACAACTTCGGAGCAGCGGGAACACAGATAAAAGTGCTGAGCACAAGTAGGGCAGGAGAGGGAAGTTAGTGTTTTTAGGTTCTCAAGTCTAATCTTCATATTGCAGTTTCATTGTCTTGAAAAACATTAACCTCTTCTAAATTGAACTTCCAAATCTAAGTGTGATGCATGTTGTCCTTCAACTGTGGAGCAGGGGCTGTGGGGACTGCTGTAGCCCAGCTGTCTTGGAGGCTGAACCCTCCGGACTCTTGGGGCACTAGGGAAAGAACTATCCGTTCCAGGCAGCATCTGGGTCAGACAATTGTGTGCCTAGGCATAGAAGCTCTGACCAGCCCACTTCCCATCGTTCTCTCAGATCAGTCTCACTAGTACACATGAACAATGAACCCAACAAAAAGTGGTGCCCACATGAGCAACTGATATTTGAAGTCCTAAGATGACCCTCCCTACTCTATACCATCCTGGCCCCTGGGACAAAGGCTGCCTGGAAAAGCCAGGTGACATAAGAAACTTCAAGATGAGTAATAGGAGCTGGGAGTCACACTCCACCATGAGGACCAAGATGCAAATGCCGAGAGAAGACCAGGACCAGAGAGGAGCAGGGTGCCCTTCAGCAGTAGTTATTTTATCTTCTAGAGATATACACTAAACTATTGATGGATGAAATGACAGGATGTCTGAGATATGCTACAAAGTAATGTGGAGTGGAAGAGTGGATGGAAGTGGGAATGGTTCAAGACTGCCCACTGGCTGATGGCTGCTGGGGCTGGTAACAGGTGCATGGGATTCACTGTATTACTCTGTGCTTTGGTGTACTTGACATTCTCCGCAGTAAAAAGTTGAAAAATAAAATACAACAAAATGCATGTAAGCAAAATTCCAAGTAATCAAAATCTCAAATATATCTAGCCAACAATTCTATCTCAGTATCAAAAACTAGAACAATCCAAATGTCGACCCATAAGAAAAGTAGTAAATTATGTGTGAAATACTATATGACACAAAAGAAAACTTTTGTACATAATCACAGATGTCAAAGACCTACTGTTTGGCAAAAAAAACATACATATCAGACATACACATATACATACACACACACACACACACACACAGATACATATATCTCCTATAATTCCAGCTAAACTAAGCTCAAGGACAGAGGTGAGAAGAGTAGTTACCTTTGAGGTGATGCTGATTGGGAAAGGGCACCAGGTACTGTCCGGAAAGGTTCTGTATCTTGATCTCTGAGTGCTGTATACATATAAAAATGTGTCAAACTGTGTATATATGATTTATGAATTTTACTACATGAATATTATCCTCGAAAAAATTATATAGGGACATCCAAAAAGGAAAAAAGCAACACTAGCAGTTACCAGGAGGTTAAGCAAAAACATCTTTACCTTTTAAAAGCACAGATTTTCAAAGACTGAAGAATGAGAAAACTTAGTTCTGGTCTGGGGTAATTTTGGTCAGGGCCTGCCACCTGCTAACACCTGATGTGAAACCAGGGACCCCATCTAAGGCTCTTTCTTCACTGTTAGCCAAGAACACCAGAGCAGCCAACACCAGAAAACAAGCTCTAACTCCTGCTTAACCACTTCAGCAACTAGCCACAATTGTGTTCTTGACCTCACCAAATTGTGAATTGTTCATTTTTTAAAAGTAGTGGTATAAATCTCTCCTACAGGAGACTGAGCCCTCCCCTCACCACCAAGCCTGCTGTCGGGGCCTGACACCCACTCATACAGGCAGCTCCTGAGCAGTTATCCGCAGTCTCTCCAGCCCTTCCTCCAGCACAGCCCACGCCTCCCTGATTCTGGAATTCCTTATATTCTCCTCCCTAAAGGGTAACTCTCAGTAATTTGGGTTCATAAAGCAAGAAAATAAAAACTATTCTACCTCAGGCCTGAGTAACCATGGTAGACGTACAGAATAACAACCACCACCAAAAAAAATGGTATGTGGCTTCAAAATTATTCAAGTAGAAGATAAATGAAATCTGAATGGCTGTGGAATAATAGCAAAACAAGCAAAAATACCACAGGCACATGCTAAATGTACCAGCTCTGGGAAAGGTCATATAAATCCCGGCGTATCACAGGACACCTCCTCTCAGGGGCAATTTCCACCTAAAGGGCCAGGGGCTCTCCACATGCAACTGTTTGGGTGATCTGGGTCAACACCTTCCTTCTACAGATGGTGAGCAATCAAGCACCAGCAATCAAGCACCCACCGGAACACCCTAAAAACAAAGGAGGAAAGGAAGAGAACAAAACTAAAGAGGGGATAAAATAAGGGACAGATAACGAAAGGCAAGTGAACTGAGTGAGGGCAGAAGGACAATGTAAAGGAAGAAGGGAGGATCTGAGAGGGAACAGCTGTACGAAGCCCTCCTGGAAAATGAGGCCAGGAGACTAGGTGCAGGCATTTGCTCTTATGCATTTCACACAGCTGCTGCAGAGCAGGGACACGCAGAGCTGGGGCTGGCTTCTCCTTCCAGCAGTGCTGTGGTACCTGCAAAAAGCAAAGTGTGGAGCAATGGGAAAGCAGCACTCCTGAGGGGACCCAAACCACCTCAGCCTTTCATACAGAGACACAACCTGAGGCTTACTAAGCCTTCAGATCCAGCTGCTGATTCAGAGGAACTCAGAGACAAGGAATGCTCTACTGAGTCCTGAGGCACAATCTACTAAATCTAGACTGTGGGAGACTCCACATTTTAATGAGGGCCCACATTCTTCAGCAGTTAATTTTAAGGAAAAGGAATAGAGGGAAACTGTAGGAAAGAAAAGGAGTGGGGAGAAACTGCAGATTAAAAAGAACAAATTCTAAAAAAAAGTTCAGTATTTAACTATAGGGCCTAAGGATATATATTTGGGAGATAAAACCATAAAGAAATGGATACAAAAGGAGAGTATGGGGGTCACCTGTAAAAGAAGGAGAGAAAGGGTTATGGGAAGAATGGTGTCCAGGGAGACGCTTCTCATGGAGCCAGCGATGCTCTATTTCTTAACTTTATAATTCACTAAGCAGTTTGTTTGTTTGTTTGTTTGTTTTTTGGGGGGGGCTTGGTTTTATTTTACAAAATGTAAAGAAAAAGATTTAAAATATATTTAATAAAATAAACATAAAACCAGTCCTGGAAAAGCCTGGACACTTTGCAAAGCAGCACATGCAGAAAGGAAACCCAGGCAGAGTGAACAAAAAGGGTGGCCTGGAGGTAAGCAGGTCTAATCTATCTCCCATTTCTTTCTGCATCTTCCTCAATTATCCCCCAAAGAGAGCGAGAGCGAGAGCGAGAGAGAGAGAGAGAGAGAGAATCTCTCTGACACACACACACACACACGCACACACACACACACACACACACACCCATCACCACCACCACCACCATCATCATCAAACTAAGAAGATTCCGCGCCTCCCTGGTGGTGCAAGGGGTTAAGTCTCAGCACTATCTATCAGCAGCCACTGCAGTACGAGTTCAGAGCTGACCCACATGGCACAGCAGACTTCCCCTGTCTCCTGTCTCGCCCGCTGCTCCCCTCAGCAGTGTATTTCAGTAGATCTACCTGTTCTGCTCCCAGCTGTCTCTGGTGAACCCTCTCACCCACCGCACCTCTGGTCTACACCCCAGTTCTTATATGCATAAATAAATAAAAATAAACCTTTAAAACAACAACAAACAAGGGGCCCCCCAGGTGGCGCAGCGGTTAAGCACTGTGCTGTGGAACTGTCAGCAGCGGCAACAGGAGTTCAAGCCCGGCTGGGGAGAATCCCACATGCTGCAGCAGACCTCTCCTGCCTCGCCCGCTGCTCCCCTCAGCAGTGTATTTCTGATCTGCCTGTTCTGCTCCCCGCTCTGTCTCTGGTGAACCCTCTCACCGCCCCACGCCTATGGCCTGTACCCCAGCTTGTATGTATAAATAAAAAATAAATCTTTAAAACAACAACAACAAACAAACTAAGAGGATTCCCAAACATCCACTTTGGGCAGTCCGAGAAACCCCACCTCACCAGGATGGCCTAAGGTGACACATTAGGTACAGGAAATGGTTCAACAGGTCACAGACACATCTGCGTGCTCAAAAGTCAGCTTGACTTTGAAAATAATCTAGACATGCCTGCCAATCTCTTAAGGTGCTCTCCCTGATCCCTCATATCACCCTCTGAGATAAACCTAGCCCCCCATTTCCCCTTGTGAGGAATCAGAGGCATAATGACTACCCGTGGTCACTAACCAGGGGCAGAAGCCTCAGTCTCTCCAAATCACACTTTCTTCTGAGGAAAAGTAATCTTCACTTTTCTCTCTTTGCTCAGACAGAGTGGGGTTAGAGCTCATACCCGTTACCATCCATTACCAAATTCTTCCCCAGGACAAAGCATAGTGTCCAAGACATGATAATAACACAAAAGCATCTACTGAATGAACAAATAATTAAAACCCAGTACAAACAGGGTCGGCCTGCTGGCTACCTACCAACAGTCCCTTCACAGTCCATGCACTAGCCTGTTCTGTAAAGCTGCTTAATATTTAATCTTAAACACTCCCTAAATCAAAATCCTTTTTTCAGACTATGAACATAGATTCATTACATGAGTAATGCATATAACGCATTTAGAAAAGGACCTGACATTTTAAAATATACATATACAGTATACAAATAATCTTAATCCTGTCACCCACAATCTCATGGATACACTTCTGTGCTTCAGACAACTTAGAAGAGCAGACGAGCTAAGGAACACAGACATCACTATGTACACCACT
>PVIJ01016216.1:0-33524 GCA_004024925.1 Scalopus aquaticus
CAACAGCTCCACAGTGCAGCGCTTAACCGCTGCGCCACCAGGGAGGCCCTATTATTCTTTAGATGAGATGGTCTTTAAAAGGCAGGAGGTACAAAGAGAATGGCCCTTACATCACTAACCCAACCAGAATTTATGCTATCCCACAACCTCTTGGGTTCTCTAGTTAAGGAAGACCATATATTCAGGTAATTAAAAAGGAAAAAAAAAAAAAAAAAGAAACAACACAACTACTGTAATAACAGCAAAACAGCAGCATAACTGATGGAAGCCCAACTGCATGCCAGCCTACGATTCTCCGTAACATACCAACCCTCATAACTCTTACCTGAGACTTCTACGAGCACTTTGGAAACTTCACCACTTGCTGACTCTATAAGAGAACAGCAAATAATCAGAGTTATTACATCATAATGATGGAAAATCGGTCTGCTGCTCAAGGCTTCTCTCTAATTTTCTATCTCCAAGGAAGGTCTTTATACAATGGGATTTAAAGGATATGTTTTTTAATGTGCTGTTGCCTCACGGCTAATTAGAATATACTAGTAGCTCTTTACCATTATGTGTTTCAAAGCAACTCGATCTATTGATAAGATACATACACTGGAGGCTCTGCTAGAAAGGGTCAAGCTCATGATGGCAGAGGTTAACAGTCTTTCAACAGAGGTTAAGGTTATGATTCCTGTTTGTCTCCTGTGCTCAAGGTGGGGGTCTTGGAAGCTAGTGGAAAACCACCCCAATGCAATTTGTGCAAGTGTCCCTCTCCCTCTCTCTCTCTCTCTCTCTCTCTCTCTCTCTCTCTCTCTCTCTCTCTCTCTCTCTCACACACACACACACACACACACACACACACACACACACACGTTTAGTGGTTCAAAGGGTAGAGTGGCACAATTTAGGAAGCAATATATAGTATTGTCTACAATCATAGCAAAAATATTCCCACATGTTGCCTCAAACATACTTGAAAGTTACAATAAGCAAATATTTGCATACAGCTTTTTAAAGCAAAAACCTTTCAAAGAGACAAGGATTCTTTTTTGCAGAGCATGAGGCGGAGAGGCACTGAAAGGGGAAACAAGATTATCTCTGAGAAAATAATTTGGATCAGGTCGGGTGCCAAAGCAACTAGATTTCAGACACAAACAAGAAAAAGTCTAATTCATAAATTCACTTAATAGACATGTAGTAAATATTTTTAAAAGTGATTTAATCTAGATAAATAGCCAAACATAATGAAACATTTTTTCCTGGAAACTCAAAGTGGTTGGAAACAAATCTTTTAAAAATTAAGTAACAAATATTTGTGAATTTAAAACAGAATGACATATACTTAAATATCTTTAAACTTATTTACATAAGCTAAGAGTGTGTTTGAATACTGACCTGTAATAAACATTAACAGAATCTGTGCAAGATTTAACAAATATGTATGTATACACACACTCGGATGTATAGTATTTCCACAGGAGGAATACGATAGAATGATTTAGGGGATTAATTGTAGATATATATGTTACTATCTATGTGTCTACAACCCAAAATATCATTCACTCATCTCCGAAATTGTTTACCCAAGGAAAGCTTCAACGAAGAATGTTAACTTGCCGGCCAAATTAATCTTCAGTCTAAATAATTGGTTCTATTATTAAATATAACTGCATGATAACTGACAAAAAAAAAAAAACTTGCAACCCTGCAAGTGGCAATGAGTTCAGAATAATAAATCATTGAAATACAAAGAATTGATTTTGTTTCTATTTTGTCTCCAAAATCAGAAGTACAGTTAGTATTGTAAGAGGTCAGTGCTTACAATGTTCTCTTAAGCATTGTTACAAATTCTTTGGTTTATAGATGACAAAAATGGAGCTAAGAGATATTATATAGCCTACCCAAAATCTACAGATTTGGGTGAAAAGCAACTATCATAGTCTAGAAGCATCCAATGTTATCTCTATATTTTAAAAACAATTTTTTTTTTAAGTCATGATTCACTTGAGGAGTAAGCCACAAGAGCTTGGCAGTTCAAATTATTTCAGAACCTGTGTTTATATGCTACTACATTATATTAACTACAATAGAAATGTAAAATATTCTAGTATAACTTCTGACACAATGATTCCACTTTTGGGAATTTTCTTAAATCAAAACTTCTGAATGTTAACAAAAATATAAACCACACTAAAACTGTTCATCAGCATTTTTCAATTATGAAAATTTAAAAATAAATGAATCTTCACAGAATAGTAAAAGATTGTAACACAGATTCAGTTAGATGCAGACAATGAAACAGTATTTCAATAATTCCATGGTACAAAGATATTTAGCGGCATAGATATTCTTTAATTTATAAACATGTAAGATGCCAAGATAAATATATCACAATAAGCAAAATATATATATTGCCTACATATTACAATACCACCAATTTATTTTACCAAGAAACTGCATATTTTGTTTTATATTTTTTGTGCATTATTACATTTAAGAACTCTATCAGATGTCAGAAAAAATATATTGGTTACACATAATTATATAAAGTTTTCACGATAACTATATAAAGGAATACTGAACAATGGTTGTAATAAATGAACTGTTTCGGAATATATGGATTTAAAAAATCCTATAAATAAAACGATGAGCAAAAAAGTAAGTTGTAAAAGGAAATAAAACAAACACAATTTTAAGAAGTGACTTCTCTTTTAAATTAGTTTTTAAAATTTCAGTTAGCAATTAAATTATTAAAGCTCTATTTTCAATCTTGGATTTGGATTCTGTGATCCTAAATAATTAAAGGGCCCAATAAATGTCAAAATATGAATATTTCTGCTTGAAGCCCGTCATTCAATAATATTTTCTCTTACCATTTTCTTTTTTGTATTGTTTCTTCCCTTAGTAAGTTTGTTTGTCATTTCCATGCTATTTTAGTAAAAGGGGTGGTGGTATTTTTGTACCCCATGTTTTGTATTTGTAGACTTTGAAAAAAGTTCTCATTGGTGAGATGGGGGTTTCTTCCAGATGTCACTAATGCAGAGAAGGTACTACACAGGCTGGGATGACCACATGGGTCTGCCCTCAGAGCTAATTCGATTTGAGGATGGTGGTTCACGCTAACCGCACACACGAGGAAATGGAATGTTTAACCCAATTGCCAAGGTATTCATTTATAAGAGAAACCCAACTTCTGCAAGTCTTGATTGTGCAACAGCCCCACCAAAACACCTTCTTTCCCTAAAGAAAGTGTACAGAAGTAAACAGATTACCTGAAGCATGACTGCGGAGCACTGAATTGGAATATGTTATTTATGTGCTCTGCTGCTAAAGACATCAGGCCATGCAAACCTGCTATATCACGCTTTCAAAAAGCTAGCATCTACTTCCTCCCCGGGAGGACATGCATGTGAGGATTGCAAGACTTTTGTCCTTCAGATTCTGGGTATGTTTACCATACGCATGGGAAACATCTGTCTCCTGAATTGTGTTAACACTCTCAATAGGATTAGAGGTGATGCTTTGGGAATATATTCTACTCTTTTTAGTTGAGGTTCTTTATATACAGATTTGATCTCAGTTTGAGGTTCCTTCTTTTGTGACCATTTATTTGAAACCTTAAAAGATTTCTAAGGTGTCTTTCCTTTTTCTATGTAAGGATACATTTCCTCTCAATTTTAATTACTAACATTATTACTAGAAGGTTTTGTGCAGTAGTTAAATTTAAGCAAGTCTTTCAAGATTATTCATTGAAAATTTATTTTTAATTAACTTTCATTGTGTGATTGGTTAGAACATTGGAAATAGTTTTTAATGAATTTATCAATCATTTTAAGGGGTATTACATAACTAGCAAAACCATTGTCCTTAAGGGTGATTATCTTTGGGTTTATCACACAAAAATTACCTTTTCATAATTTAACTGGAGTTGTGAAAGGCTAAACGAAGAAAACAGGTAGAGTGACTAATATTTTAACAGTCTGATTCTAGAGCCATGAACCAAATAAACTGAAATAAAATGACTGAATTCCAGAAACTAGAAAAAACAAAGAATTTCATCATCATGCAATTCTATTTTTAATCTAGATTTTTCAGATCACTAACATTTACATAGGAAATAGAGCATTAGGCATATAACCATATTTATATACAGTTAATACCAAAGCTGACTTGAGGGAGAATTCTGTTTCAAAGATAATTTGAAATCTCTAATTTTTTTTCATTTGTTTCATTTGCACTGTTGTTACTTGCCTGTGTTAATTTTACATGTAGAAATGAAAGAGGGCTTCTGTTAAAAAATGTAACTTCACATTTATAAAAATCTTGGAAACTGCTCATGTTATAGAAAACAGCAAAAAGCATACAGGTATAAATGATTCCATGTAAATATTACTAGCATGGCAATTTGAACAAAAATCTTATCCAAGTCAGTATGCACAACCAGAAAAATCAGGAACATAACATAGATTTCTGCATCAAACCATTGCAAGACTATATTCCCTCAAAATGTATAATACCAAATATTGAGACTTCTATTTTTGTTATGTAACTAGAAATAAGTCATCACAAGCTTCCTGTTAACTGAATATTAATTTTACCTGTATATGACAACCATTATATTTCCGTTTCCATTTTTTGTTAAAATTATCTACTGGTAACTGCTTTAAAAGAAAAATCTTTAAAAGAACAATGTGTCCTAAAACTCAACAAGAAACTACTTAAAATACTTTATTACTAAATTTCTGAAATGTGTACATTATAAACACAAAATAAATATCACTGACCCAAAATATGTTAAAATTAACAAACTTTTAATTAGCGTTGAACCCAGTTACCTACAAAATTTTCAGAACATTAACAGCAAACTTAATTTACACAAAAAACATAAGAAAAATATATTTTAAGGCTGTTAATATTCTATACGACTGACATTTTTGAATCAAAGTGAAATGAAATTGTCAATAACAGAAATGTAAACTGTGTTTTGAGTATAATAAGCAAAATATTAGGTTGTATGTAGAAGTGTTGTGAAAATTGTGAAAAAGGAAAATCTCAAAAATAAACAGCTCTTTTGGAAAGAACTAGAGCATAAGTAACAATACATACAAAATATACATTTAATATTTTTGAAAATATCTACGTAACAGTTATACATACAAAGACAATGTGTTATTGTTATGTTTCATGTGATCCTAAAACAAACTAATTTTACATAAGGAATTTTCATAAACCACATAAAACTAAAATTACAAATTTATGTAGCAATGAGATCAAAATAATGATTCAACTCATTACAAAACAAGTATCATCCAGTTGTTAATCTCTTCAATTACTTTGTACCTACTTGAACAACATAAAAGGAAAATATCAGAAAGGAACTCCTGTTTTTTTTAATCTGATAACAATAGACTAAAGTTAGAAGGACCGAATATTTAGAGAGCATTTCATTTTATATTCATCCTTAAATAATTTTATCGAGTTTATGAATACTCTCCAAATTTAGCTAAAATCTGTGGATGGTAGATAAACTGAAATTTATTTTTCAATAATTTAACTACCTAACTTTCAAATATATGTTTAACAGGATATCATTATCCTCTCAGCGTATTTTGTTCTACCAATTATACACAGCAATTAACACAGAAAATTAACATATATATATATACACACTGAAGCCCCTTTATCATTTCTAGTTGTCAAATTTGTTGAAACGGGTTGGTTTGTTTGTGCTGCTGTTAATTGTGTATATTAACATAGCTTAAAACTCAAAATATTTGTCTTACAAATAATAGTTTAATTTCTGAAAACTGCATCAACAACTTCTTAGTTTAGTAGAGAACAGCTGAAAGCTAATCCATGGTGAATATGACCATATAAACTCCTGAAGCCTTTTATATTTTAAAAGGCAATGTGAAAAAATGTTTCTGCCTTAACATTTTACAATAAATGATGGAGCTTTTTGAAAAAAGTATGTACTGAAACAAGCCAACATTGAGTAGTAATATGTGTAATCATAACTAGTTCTCATTAAAAATATCTAGGCTTAAAAAAATTTAATATTTATTTAACAAAACCATTGCATAAACTGAAAGGCAAACATCCATGCTGTGAACAGGTATCTTCATTTATCTTGTTCTTTCCCTCACAGGATAGAGGGAGGCAAACAGATAGTCTAGTTCTTAATGGCCTAGAGCACTAGTACAGTGGATTCTATATAACTATAGTGTCTGTGTTGCAAACTAATGTTCTAAATCTGAGGTTAGCATCAAAGATTTCTGTCACACAATAGTGAAGACTTACAGTTATTCAAAAGTTTACTAGAAGACCAATAGATTCTCAAACATTCAGTACTTTACCAAGTATAGGGATGTGAGCAGGGTTTTACTAGTTTTAGTAAAATTATTAGTAAAGTAGCAGTAATGCATATTTTTGGTATCTATCTATAGAGATAAGAAAAAAATTAAAGTCCTTTTAACTCTTAACTTGCCAACAGTGGTATAGATGTATTAGGTGTAGGCACAAAGTTTTGAGAATGATTCAAGCATTTCAAAACATTGAAAAATTCATGTCAGAAAGTAGAAAACCATCATTTTGGGTAAGGGGCATTGTAATACAATCCAAATCATAAAACATGCTCCCCTATGTACAAATACTTCCTGCTTATCAGGTAGTGAATTTATTCTTAATTATGCTTTTTATCCTTTAAGTATCCCTTTCTGTAACTATCAAGATATGCTTCTCATAATAATTCATAAATGATTCTGATACTTCCTTCTATATTTCAGTGATCCAATACCAATTTTTGATACATCTACCTCTTCACTAATAGCTTCTAAATTCAGGTCCTACAAAAATGTGGAGGATCGTTTTCCACCATTACAAGAAAATACCTATGTTTGTCTTATCCAGTGGTTTTAAAATTTAAATAAACATTGTAAGGAATCCACTTAATATGTCCTAACTAGGGAATAATCACAACCTATCTGGCAGTTTGATTAACAGTAGGGTGGATTCCCCAATCACAGTTCTCTGACCAAAGAGTTCCAAAATCACACTGCAGAAACTAGATCCTACACAAGCATATACAAATGATTATCTGAAATCCCTGGGACTTCAAAAAGAATTTCAGATAATCAGTGAAACAAAATCTATCTATAAATACCAACATTGTAAGTGCCAAATTATATTCATGCGGAAAATGTGTATATACATCCAAACATATTTATATGCTGATATATACATTATATTTAAGTTATTTCCTTGGTACAGCCTTAGAAGAGAAGTGTAGGATGACATGAGAAGAATTATTTTTAAATGAAGGTATTTGTACCCAACACCCCAACACATCATCAACACATAAAGATTAAGTTAGAGTATTACTCAAAGTTGAATATAGTACGTGAAATAAACCTTGATCTCCTCATAATTTCTGCTAAGACTTATATGCTCCAAATATACCTTTAAATGCTATGCTCCTTCAGAATAATTATTTCCTTATATTACATTGTTTTCTTATATGTGCTACTGAAAATCTTTTCCTCTAAATTTAGTACTAATGGTGTTCCCCAATAAAACACAAGCTTCAAATACATATGCATGTTGTACATGGAAACTCACATACAGCCATAATATACATTACAAATGAAATCAAACAGGTTAGTGACAAGATAGAAATTAAAGGATAAAAAGGTTTCATCTTTTGTTTGATCTTCCATGACTGATAAACCTGTTTTATCTCCTAGAAGATAATTTAATGGAGAGAAAAAAAAATCACTGTTTCTTTATAATCTTTATCCCTCTGTATTTTTTTATTTTAATTAAATTGAAATATACTTAAGTCTACACTCAGTAAACATTTGATGCTGTTCAGAGAAAACTACCTAATAGACGTAGAACATAACAAAGTCCCAAAGTCACAAATGAAGATACAAAGAATGCAGGAAGTGGATAAAAATCACTAAAACAACAAATACAAATGCTGGTGAGTGCCAAGCTTCAACTCTTATCACTAGGCTTAGGTTTAATATAGATGCAGCATTTAGCAGATACTTTTTAAAGGACCCATTTTTGATCCAGCAGATTTTAAAATAGGAATTTACCAGTTAACAACGAAAGTATTTTCCAAATTTCGTCAATACAACACAATACTAGCGTCATCACCAGGAGTCCTAACTCTATCTCTCCATCCATCTATCTCTTTCTCTCTTCCTTTCTTTCCAATGTTCCCCAACTTCAATAATATGCCACATGAATTTGCCAAATACACTTAACTGAAGATGCTCACTATTGTATTAGTGCATTAAGCAATTTTTTAAAAGCTCCAAAATCAGTCCGTAAAATCAATGTTACATCAAAATTATATGACTCTTATCACTCCATGGAGATTGAGTTTAACAACAACCAAAAAAACAAAAAAGTCTGTGTACACATAGGACTTTCTTTGAAAACTTCTAGATGACATAGCTACCGTAATATATCCACTTCAAATCTATTTTACTAAATTAACACTGCTCTTACCGGCCCTATATGGGGATGGTTATCATTTTGAGGAACTTACACATGTTTAACAGTGACAAGAAATTAGTAAACGTCTGGTTCACATAAATTTGGATATTTAAACAAAGCATAAAACTTTCAGCATGTTACACTGAGATCATTTTGTTCTTGTATGTGGGAAGAGACATGAAATGTGATCAATTAAGAAAAATCCATAATCATTTCATCTGTGAGGCAACAGGCAAGATAAAATCCATTCCTTCGGAAAGGTAATGATATTATTTTACAACTTGGGAATTCCAAGCCTTCCTTAATATTATGTGAACATAAGAAATACACTTTCAGAGTACACAATTATCCACTTTTCTAAAGACATTACCTGACAGTATAGACAATCATCACATATATTTAATAAGCATTCGTATTGAATGTAAAGCATGTTTAGTTCAATGATAAAGGTATTACATTTCTGTCTCAAAGTTCCTTAAAATGCTGGATACATGATTATAACTTTTAACTTGCTAAATAATGAAATTAAAATAAGGCTTAATTGGGTTAAATCCACTTTAGCATAGTTCTGTTCCACAGTAAAATCTATAGCAAAATAGAATGAGGACAGAGACAGCACATGAGTACACCGGGTCCAGAAACCAGCTCCTTCCTGAAAAAGCATAACTTTAGAATTACTTTACTAAAAGCCCTGAATTTGCTTAAGCCTGTGTGGCTTTTTCTGTAGAGTGGGCAGCCTACTTTGTTTCGTAAACTTTAAAGTCATGTTGTGAGATGCACGAAGTCTAGACAGCAAAAGCTAGTTTTTGAAGACTTTTGCTTTCACAGCTAAACGTATGTTGAACCACCTCAGGTCCCACTAGCTCCAAAATTCATCTAAGTCTTGGGAAGAAGAACTACCAGCAATTCATCAGAAACACTAAAAAAAAAGTTTTACCAATTTTTTTCTCCTATAAAATCCAGCTGCAGCAAATTTTCCAAGAAATAATGTTATCTACCTACTCGAGCTAGAACACAGTTACATTCAAACTCCTGGAAAGTAATCAAACTAATGTTTGCTAACTTTTTCAATACAAGCTTTTGTAGAATTTTAAACAATCATACAATAGACTTTTTTTTATGGTGGAATTCACTGTTTTCCATGGCACTGTAAATCACCCACAAAGTGTAGTGATAGAGTACATTGATATTTCTGACATATTATATTCTATCGTGTACGAGGAACTATTTTTACACGCTTTACAAAAATGAGGAAAAAAGTAGAAAATTGAAATTTCTACAGACTCCAATCATATATCAGTCGACGTGAATTATTTTCTCAAATATGACAGAAAAGCTAGCACCTCTCCTAAAATGAGCTCCCAGTACAGTTTTGGCATCACCGTGATTGAATCGGGATAAATAACTGTTAGGCAGGTCCTAGTAAGCTTTCCACTGCTCCATCTGCTGGATACTTCTACTACTCTTGCACCCAGCGGTAACCTCTAAAAAGTAACATGAACTAATTCAGCAGGTGGCTTCAAAAGACTCTAGCACGTTGCTCGCAGAACTTAACTGCGACTTTTGAATTTTTGTTTCACCAGGAGGTCCTGCTTCCCCCTGAAAAATTAATGAATGAACTAGGAACCCATAATCGTCGCTAACATACTGAGGTGAGGAAGCTACGTTTCACAGGAGGTGAAATATTTCAACAAGAAGGAACTAGGCTATTCACTGCAGGTTTTTGCACGACTCCAACCACCCTCATTCTGGCATTCGTCGGACAGGTCCGACAGCATTACCAAGAAATAGACATGCAAGCCTCAAAGTTTCCAAGAGATTTCAAGCAGGTCTATCCGTAAGCACAAGCACATCACAAAAGAAAATAATGCCTCTCCAGACAGGTTTACCAAGCGATCAGGGAGCCATTGGCCTTTTCCTCCGCAGCAGCTTCGCAGGCAGCTGTCCTGCTCTCTGTCGAGTCGCCGCACTGCACTTTTCTCCTCCTAGTCACACGCGGGACAACGGGCAGCTGCCGCCACCCGCCAGGCCGCTGTCCCCGCTGCCACCGCGGACTCCGCTTCCAACCCGCGGCTGCTGCTGCTGCAAAGAAAGGGTTACTCCTCTCTCGGAGCCAAGTGGCTGCAAACTTCCCTGCATGTTCCCTTTCTGCAAACTTGCCGTCCTTCCGTGCAGAGGGACCAAGGGGAGCCTGAGCAGCGGCACGGGGAACACCCCAGAAAGGGCACCGCGGAAGGTAGGACCTGCCACTTACTCTAAAGCGCGAGCTCCAGCCAGATGGCAAGCGCCGCTTCCCGCGCACGCCCCGCGCCCCCAGCTCCCTCCGGCCCGCGGCACCCACGGTGCCAGGGAGGGCGGCCGCCGCTGCCACGGCTCGTGCGAGCTGGAGGTAAAGTTTGCCAAACGGCGACCGCTCCTGCAAAGGGGAGAAGCTGGGCGGCCCCGGATGCCGCGCGGTGGCGAGGGCAGAGCGGCGCGCGAGGGCCACGTACCTTTCCGCAGCGGCCAGGCGCCGAGGCCGAGGAGAGCGCGGCGCTGGAGGTGGCGGGGCGGGAGTCCGGCCCCGGCCCCGGCCGCCGGCTCCCTCCCGGGCCGAGCGGAGCCAACGTCGCCGCCTTCGCCACTGCGCCCGGGCGCACAGGCCGCCGCCGTGCCAAGGGCGCTGGGCAGCGCCAGTCACTTGGCCCCGGGAAGTTGGGCACCTCCGCCGCGGCCTCCGCAACGGGCGAGAGCAACACGTTTAGTTTGAACTTTGCAGCTCCAGTCCCAGCAAATACACACGCACGCACACACGCGCGCGCGCCGGGACAACCTCTCAGCGGCGAGCGGCGAGCGGCTCTCTGGCCGCGTCTCTCTCTCTGCCGCGCTCTTATTGGCGCGGAGGTTATTGTTTTATTTATTTATTTCCTCCGCCTCCCCGCGCCTCCCGCCCGCCCGTCCCCTCCCCGCCGCCCCCAAATCCGCGGAGCTGCAGCGCGGAGGGGCCGCGGACGCCGGCGGAGGCTGCGGCGGGCCGGGGAGGGTGCGCGCGGGCGGGGCGCGGGGACGGCCGCCCGGGGGGCACCCGGGAGCCGGGGCGGGGCGCGCGGAGGAGGGAGAGGATGCCCGGGCGCGGAGTCGGCGCTGGAGAGGGCGCGCGCTGCGGCCCCGCTGCGGCCGGGGGGAAGCGGGGCTCAGGCTGCGTGCGCACCGGCCGAGGACCTGCGCGAGCGGCGGCCGCCCCGGCGCGCCCCCCGCCCCGCTCCCTCTCCTGCCCCCCCGACCCCGCGGGGCCGCTGTGCCGCGCGCCGGGGACGCGAGTTTGCGGGGTTCTTAATGGTGGTGGAAGTGCCACGCAGTTAGGCTCCCCGCTCCGCACCCCTCCTCTCCCGCCGGCGACTCCCGGGCCGGGGTGCCCTGCAGCCCGGCGGCTCCGAGCGGGAGGAGAGGATCCGGGGGCCCGCGGACCGCGGCCTCCAGCGCGTCGGGGGCGCCTCGGTGCCGCCCCGAATCCACCTACGAGAGCCGGAGCGCAAGGTACTGGCTGCTGCCGGTCGCCCCAAAATGAGCTCGCCAGCGTCCACAGCGCGGGGGCCTGTCAGTGACAGTCTGCCCGGCGCCCAGCCCGCGGGAGAGGTGACCTTACGCGGCCGCCCTCCCCGCACCCCGTTCCGCCGGGAAGCCGGGCTGGAAGGAGCCCAGCTCCGATTCGGTGCAAACCTTCCTCCACTCGCATCTCTCCTGACCCCACTTCGCAGCAGCTATTCCAAAGCAAATCCTTTGCAGGCTTCCCGTTAGGTAAAGCGGTTTGGGTCGTGTGTGTGTGTGTGTGTGTGTGTGTGTGTGTGTGTGTGTGCATTTTATTAAAAGGTTCATGATTTCAGTCACCAAAAGGGAAACTATCCAAAGGACGTCCGTCATTCTAGAATAGATCTAGATAAATGAACACAGCCAGTAAAATAAGCACCGTCTCCACGACTGGCGTGTAAACCGCACCACTTGTATTGGAAAACAGAATTTCTTTCCTCAGCGATTTGCCCTCCAAAGTCCTAACAAACAGCCTTGGGTATTTTTTTTTTTTTAATTTTCACTAGGACTTACGGTATAGAAACGCTGTGCTTTGTGTGTTTCTCTCATAATGTACACTTTGGTTTGCCTTTTTTTATTTCTTTTCTGTTCAAAAATATCTTCCAATTTCTCTAAGATGCATCAGTTCGTATCCATTCCTTACTATTTCCTACCTTTTCTCAGAAATTTCCTGGTAAGTGTATAATTATTCCTTTAAAAGCCGGTATTTTACATACTATACGTTTTCAAAGGCATGTGGAACAAGCCCCCCCAGAGGTCAGGCAAGGAACAGGTGAGGTCCTGCAGCGAAAGTGGGGGAAATACGCATGTCTCCAGCCTGTCATTGTTCTCTTGCTCCACCTTTCCTGCACACTTGCTCTTCTCCAAGAAGGTAGAGGGGAAGCCACCCAACTCGCCCCTCACCTGAAGCCCTGGCGGTCCCAGCGAAATTCAAGACCCTCTACTGACGGAGGAATCCAAAGAAGAGTCCCCAGAGCAGAAGTGTCTATCTGCCTGCAGAGTGGCGTGCTGGTTTCCACGGCATCAGTACCAGAGAGGAACAAGACTTTTACTTCAAACCTGAGAGGACCACGTGCCGTTCTAAACCCAGCATGTTGGCAGCTTGTTTCTCCAGAACTCACCTGGGCCCCAGAGTCCCCCGTTTCTAGCATAGTTTGCACCTACACTGACCTAGAGTCTTCAGTTGTGTGTTTCACACAACTTCCTCTGGTTATATATGTTCTGCTTTTCCCCAGTGGTCTGACACAGGATTGAAATGAGCATTTTCCCCAGTCTTGCTCAAGGAAGACAGCTGTTCCTGGAGGTCCCCTCTTCTCCTCCTTCCCACACACACTTGCTCCCACTATGCACCCCCTCCTGCTCCCAGTGTCCAGGGGGGCCAGTGCTCACTGGGAGCTAGAGCACCCTAGGGCCATGTTCGATCACGACTAAAGCAGACTTTGGTGCTGAGAAGGACTTGGGCACAGAATGCAGCAACTCATGATCCATGACAATAGCTGAGAAAGGTTAAGCCAGGAATGGAGATGAACCATCACCATGAGGTACAGAATCGCTGAAAGGGTCTGTTATCTATGAACTTCAAGGTTACAGTGATGGTGGCTCCATCTGTACCCACAGCATAAGGCGTGATTCATGGCCATGTGTACGGTGAATAAACTGACAACACCTCAAAGGGAGTATGTGAGATTCTTGCTAACACCCATTGAAGCCAAGATTGTCTAATGTTAAATAACAGATATTAAAGCATAACAATGTTTTAAGAGGTATTTGAGAAATAATCCCTCAAATTACATTTTTTATTAATATACACATTCCTATATAACTTCATGAAACTGTTTAAATTTAGTTTTTAATTCTTAATTTCTTACTATGAGCAAGGGAAATGATAGGAGGTGGGAAAGGATAGAAAGGAAAAGGGAGACGATAGAAAATGAAAGGTGGGGGAAGAGAAGGAAGCCAGTTTGGTGGTAGAGGTTACCCTAAGAAGAAGGCAGGGGCATAGAGAGAGGGAAGTTACTAGAACTTTTTTCTGTTCTGGCCTAGAACATCAGCAAGCCACAGACACACCTTAAATCTCTGCTTAAGACCCAGAATTTATGGCGCTGCACCTAGATGACCACTGCTTAATCACCCAGCACTACAAGAACATGAAGCCAGGCCTGCTACCCTCAATTCCACCATAAAAAATTCACTTTTCTCATTATTTCAGAAAAGATAACCCAAATCAATATTTTATTTTGGTGTAAAAAATAGTCCTTTTTTTTTTTAATGTGTGAGTGGACACTGACAAATCACATATGCTTTCTTTTCCAGAATCCCTTTTTGTAATTTGCCATCAAATATCTATTTTTGATTGTGTGTGTGTGAGCTTGGGAGATGGATGGCCCAGATCCACCATTGGCAGATGACCAGATGTGGAAACTGAAGCTCAGATTTAAAAAGATTATTTTGTCCCCCGTGGTAAAAATACATAAAAATACATAAGCATTGTGATATTGAAATCTTAGGGTTAAGACTGAACCATTTACAAAGTTCAAAATGGGGGCCTCCCTGGTGGCGCAGCGGTTGAGCGCTGCGCTGTGGAGCTGTCGGCAGCGGCGACGCAAGTTCGGTGCCCGGCCAGGGAGAATCCCACATGGCGCGGCAGACCTCTCCCGCCTCGCCCGCTGCTCCCCTCAGCAGTGTATTTCTGATCTGCCTGTTCTGCTCCCCACTCTGTCTCTGGTGGACCCTCTCGCCGCCCCATGCCTCTGGCCTGTACCCCAGCTTGTATGTATAAATAAATAAATCTTAAAAAAAAAAAAGTTCAAAATGACTAGCAACAATCACTTAACAGTGTATCGCAAATACTTAGCATGCTTCCTCACTTGCTTTTCAAATGTTTCAGCATTTGTCATTAGTTTCTAGCTATAATATCCCTCAGATAATATATTCATTTTTGATGCTTATTTGTCAATTTTCGAGCAAAAAGTCTCTAACTCTCCACATTGAAGTTTCTTATGTTCTCTTTACCTGTCAAAATTGAGAGCCAAGGTTTTCTCCACCAACCCATCCCCCAATCAGCCTATGGCGATTAGCTCCTGCATGGAGCGTCCTTACAGAGAGGAGACCTGGAAACCCCATTCTCATCTTCACTAGTGTCTTCCTTCCTTCATTCCTGTCTTACACACTGGCCTCATTTAATTCTTCCTGAGTTTCTTCTTCCCTCCCCAGGACTGTTGCAAAAATTGTTCGTTCTGCTCAGACCACATCCTGCCTTCCAACAATCCACTTGTTAACTTAATCAGCCCCAGGCCCCACAGGGTCAGATGTTGAGGACGAGGACACATGCCATTGATTCTGGACCCCTGCACTTGTTCTGGCTCCCGAGACTTTTCTGGAGGCTGGATACAGGACAAGTTGTGATTCCCTATACCTGAGATGGCAAATGGACACATTTTCTTCAGCTCTGGAATACAAATTCCATGAGAGGAATTTTCATTCTCACTACAGCAGGAAGCAGTCTTCTGTTCCACTCACAGTAGTAATCAAAAGCACAAACTTAGAAAATGAACATATGAAAGAAAAATCAGTACCATTCAGGAAGGCCATAGTCTGCAGACCGGACAGTGGCGGGCTGGACATTGGGGACAATGCAGGGTTATAAAGAGACAAAGTATTTAATTTTATCCCAGTTGATTCTGTTGTCACCATTCTTATTTTAATCCCCAGTATTCTTCAGAATCTTATGATAGCTTCAAAAATAAAATACTCTATTTTCATTGAAACTTTATAGGGAGAAAAGTATTTTTAGAAATAGAAAAATGAAGTAGAAAATGATACAGAAAAGAGATAAAATTTTAGCATTTGGACATTTTAAATAGATATTATGAGATGTTAATTTTTCTTTTCATTTTTCCCAATTTGTGAAAATAATCAGCTATGTTCTGAATTAATCATAGTGTGTTTGATACAAAGTTGGGAATGTGATGGGAAAAGTTATATTACTATTAATCCAGAGTAGATAAGTTAGGAAGAAAAGAGTTGTTTAAATGAAATTTAGAAATTAATATAACAAAATTTATTAGGAGTTAATAATTATATTACCACAGCAGTTACAAAAAAAGGGAAAATTGGTAGGAGCCTTCTAAATTCAAAGGGTCCTTGAACATGATAAACCTATGAAAGACACCTTTTAAGATCAGAAATTTTAGAAGAGGTCAGTAAAAGAATGGGCATTTAGAATGAGGTCAAGTTGCAAAAGTGAGTATCAAGGTAAATGGTCTATGAAAATAGTGTTCCAGTAAGATGTGAAATTTATGCTGTAAATTTCTACTTGTCTTAGATATATGCCTTTTAAAATCTGATTTTGTGTGACTATTGTATCTGGGAATAACTTTCAACATAGATGAAAACTTGAAGTTTTAAGCATTTATGATATTAGTTTTACAGTTTAGGGAGTTAATGCATTTGTTTCTGTGAGGAAACCTAAAAAGTTTTCTATGCTCGAAAACAACTTACAAATAGATAAATTCATGAGTATTTCACATAAAAGGAGAGAGCTTTATATTTTGAAACATTTAAATTTTCTCTTGTACATGGGATCTTACAACTGCATTTGAAATATATTTATCACATTATTAAAAGCTTGCTTCACTGTTATATGTGATGGCACACACATATGTACACACACACACACACACACGCTGTATTTTATATAGGTAAATTACCAAAACACAGGGGCCATCTCAAAATAGTCCCCCTCAATAATAGAGGGACCCAACCTGCTATTGCTAACTTGAAGAGTCTCACCAGTATCTTTTCGAACGGGGACATTTCTCACACTTTAGGGATAACTTTTATAAATACTCTCAATATTTTTTTAAAGATTTTTTTTTTTTTAATTTATGCATACAAGAACTAGGGTGTAGGCCAGAAGTGCTAGGGGGTGAGAGGATTCACCAGAGACAGAGTGGGGAGCAGAACAGGTGGATCCACTGAAATGCACTGTTAAGGGGAGCAGCCAGTGAGACAGGAGAGGTCTGCTGCACCAGTGGGAAGCTCCCTGGCCTGAGACTTAACCCCTGAGCCACCAGGGAGGCCCGGTACTCTTAATACTTATTCTTACTTAGTAGGGTTATTTTGAAGGCCAAACTTTTGAAGTCTGTGAGTGAGAGGGGAGAAGTTAAATCCAGTGCAGATGTGGAATACTGCAAATGGATCCTGTAACAGGGTAATCCCCAGGGAAAAGGGAGGTGCCATGTTCCCTGCCCTACCCAAGGCAGGGTGGCACTGAGCAGGGAGGGGAAGCTTGAGGGGGCGGGGGGAAGGAAGGGAGAGAGAAAGCAGGAGACCTGGTAGAGGCACAGGGAGCAGAGAGACATGTGAAGAAGCTGCATTTGCTTGTGGGCGTTGGACTGTTCCGGGAGGCTTGGGGGACATGGAAGGAGACACCTGAAACAGACAAGGGTGAGAGCCCCATGGGGAGGCTCTTTTGATTCTGATTTTGCTCTTTTCCTTCCAGACTTGCCTAGTCCCTTCTGCCCCTTCCTATGGGTCCCCACCAGAAGGTGCCTTCGACCTGTGGCAAGCTTTTGGGCCAGTGGCCCTGCTTTGGGACAACCCTGTTTGGTTGGGCATTTACCCATAAGGGGATGGGCAACTTTGGGTGCTTGATTAGAAACTATTTTAATTACATTCATTCTCTTCTATTTATTGCACACTAATTATATTAAAGTTCCGCCCCACTGAAGGCGTACTCTATGCACTATGGTAAGTTTTGTCTTGATGCGGTGAATGGCAGATTCCATTTTGTACAGGAAAGTTTGGGGCTTCTAGGATGCCCCTTACCCTGTCGTGTAACAACCCTTGCCACACCACCCAAAATAGACATTTCATCTAGCAACTGAAATCCATTTTACCTCGTCCTACATGAAGTCGAGAGGAAAGAGAAGCAGATTATTTTATGCATGATGAAAAAAAGCACTGAAATAATTACAGGTTAGGAGTGGGGGAAGGTAAGTGAAGCTCTGTTCTCAGGCACACACTTAAGTTGGGCAAATGTGGGGACAGAGCAATAATTGAGTGATTTAATATTTTAATGATGTATTTTTAAGGTACGCTAAAATGTACAAATCTGAAATGTATTATCTACATGGTTTTGAAGTGCACTCTTCAGGGATATTAGACACATTCACATTCTTGTGCAGTCACTGCCGCCGTCCATCTCTAGAATATCTTTCATCTTCTGAGACTGAAACTGCCCCATTGAACAAGGAGCCCCCATTCTGCCACATGTGCTTTTAGATATGGCTTATGTCTTCATATTGCAGAACGTCTTCAATTGTTATTCATGCTGGAACACAGGTAAGAACTTCCTCCCTATAGTATGCCTGTACCATGCTTTGTTTATCTGTTCCTTTGCCACTGGACACTCCATTTGCTTCCACCTTTTGTCTACTGCGAATAATGAAAGTAGCTATGAATATGGACACACAACACCTGCTTAAGTCCCTGCTATTGGTTTTTGGGTTACATACCCAGAGGTGGCAATTCTATCTTTCACTGTTGTTGAAAAAAATCCAAACCAACTTCCATTGCAGTTACAGCACTAACTATCCTCACCATGGTGCACAGGATTCCGATTTCTCCACATTCTGGTTAACACTTGTTTCCTACCTTCCTTCCCACCTCCCCTCCCTTCTTCTCTTTTGATAATGGTCTTATAGGTGTGAAGTAATATCTCATTGTGATTTTGATTTGAATTTCCAAGTTTTCATGTGCTTTTTGGCTATTCTTTTTTTTTTTTTTTAAGTTTTTTTTTTTTTTTTTTTTTTTACACACAAGCTTGGGTACAGGCCAGAGGCATGGGGCGGCGAGAGGGTTCACCAGAGACAGAGTGGGGAGCAGAACAGGCAGATCAGAAGTACACTGCTGAGGGGAGCAGCGGGCGAGGCAGGAGAGGTCTGCCGCACCACGTGGGATTCTCCCCGGCCGGGCGTCGAACTCGCGTCGCCGCTGCCGACAGCTCCACAGCACAGCACTCAACCGCTGCGCCACCGGGGAGGCCCACTTTTTGGCTATTCTTATAACTTTTTATAGTTGTTAAAGAATTTTTTATTTATGCACACAGGTGTTTGGGTGCAGGCCAGAGGTGTGGGGCGGTGAGAGGGTTCACCAGAGACAGAGTGGGGAGCAAAACAAGCAGATCTACTGAAATACACTGCTGAGGGGAGCAGTGAGTGAGGCAGAACAGGTCTGCTGTGCCATGCGGGAAGCTCCCCATCCGGGTATCGAACTTGCGCCACAGCTGCCAACAGCGCTGCACTTAACCAGTTGCACCAACAGGGAGGCCTTATTCTTATAACATCTTAGGAGAGACATCTATCCGAGACCTTTGCCCATATTTAATGTTTTTGTTGTTGTTGAGTTATAGGAGTCAATTATATATGTTATGTATTAACACATTATCACATCTGTGATATGTAAATATTTCCCCCTTTCTGTAAGTTGCCTTTTCAGTCTGTTTTTAGTGTCTTTTGATGCACAAAAGATTTTAATTTTGAATAATCTAATGTTTCTATTTTTTTTTTCTTTTAAGTGCAGCAGATGTTTTAAAATAAGAAGTAATTCATAACTATGGTAAAATAGACATCCAAGTTTTAAATATAGACAGGTCAGTGTTACTAATTGTTCATTTGCCCCCAGCTCCAATATAGCCCAGCACAGCACTGTTCCTGCCTTTTCTCCACCATGTATTGTGAAACATAAAAAGTCCTTTGAGTTCTCTATTATCACAAGTAGAAAATTTATATAGGAAAGATTCTACAGGAGGAGTTCTATATTGTGAAGTAAATAGTAACGTATTAATGTAAGGTCACAATTCTCTTTGTGTTTTCAGAAGAGAGTAAGAAATAAAATTCAGGTTTCTATTCTATGCTGGCAGTTTTCTTTCTTTTTTTTTTTTTTTTTTCTGTCAATGCGATTATTCTCGAGATAGAAAATGGTCCTATCTCTTGATGGGAATCACAATTGAAAATAGTGCCCAAGGGGAGTTGCCCCAGGAAGAGATACCCTAGTGAAGCAGGCAGCTAAGTCAGTAAAACCAATTTTGTATATACTGTTGTGCTCAAGGCTGTCTCTAACCCAAAGAAATCAAGTTTCCTTGTTATATAAGGGAAATCACAAATCAAGAAGTCTTCAAATGTTCTGAAAGCTCATGGAAAGTTTGAGATATTAATAGATTTATTAGATTTCTTTCTAGATGTCAGCATATGGCAATCTAAAGAAAGATTCCTTTTACCTTAATCACTAGTGACTATGTAGATTTACCTTGCTGAACAGAGTATACGCATTTCCCATTGTGGCACAACTCTGCACCTTGACTTTTGTCAATGAAAGCAATAAACTAGGTTAATGTACATTTCTTCTTTGTTGTGTTCCCCATTGTCAAAACCTGAGACATTCTTTTATAAATGGTTGGATCAATGGTTGACATTGTTTTGAAGCTTGTATTTAAGAATATATTTTGAAAGAATGAAGTTCATGCTCTCAGCATCCTTAGAAATTAGCGCTCAAACACCACTTCACCATATGTCAGTCTAGCAGATGCTGCCAGGTAATAACAAAGACCAAGAAAGTTGCTTGTAAACTGCTTTGAGTCAAAGCGGGTTATTTTCTCAACAGAGGAGAACTGAGGGTTATTTTTTTTTAATAAAGTGAAATTCAACTTTATAAAGCTAGCTGAATCTTTTTAACTGCCTTCTTTAAACTCTCATAGTAAAATCTTTCATGTGAATTTCATTAAGCTTCAAGGTCATTTAGGAGACCATGGTAAACACATCAATGATAAAAGTGCTTTGCATTTAATGCAGGTGTTTGCCTATCAAGTGGGTTTGTGTTAATACAACAGACCCTTTCTTTCTCTTTTATTATTACTAGTATCACTGGAAAAAGAATCTGCTTTACCAGATATCCCCTCATTGTCTTTGTTAACTTAGCATATGTCTGCATTTAATATATACCCTCAAGTCTCTATGGTTATTTTTATGTTTACTGAATTAAAAGGGAATAGAGATAAATATTTTATTTTTCATTTAACTTTTTTTTCCTAATTAAATCTGAATGTCCAGGATTATCCTAATTTTGAGAGAGAAATATATTAAGTTAATCCTAGATTGAACTTGGGCTTTAGAGGATACTTTTATAAGTATATTAAAATCACAGACATTTAAATCTGCACATATTATGTTTCTGTATCTTAACATATACTCATAGTTTTCATCAAGACTAATGTTAAAAGCAGAGGAAAATAGATGAAAACCAAGGCATTTTCATATTTTTAATTTCTGAAATATAGTCACTTGTAAATATATTCACTACTAGTATAAATATTTCACTTAATCATTTTCTATGCTCTTGTTAAAAAATGGCACTGCAATGAGACTTAACAGTACATATTGGTATGAAGTAATGTAGACTGAAATTCTGTTGCGTAGGCCTGTCAAGATATAGATTTTTTTTAAGCTTGTGAATTTCAGATATTATTTACTGATGCAATTTACCGGAATTTCAATGATTGTCATGAAAATAGATGTTCCTTAAGTAAGTAAACAATTAGTGTTGTCAACAGATTTGTAAGCATGTTCCGTAGTTTATTAATTGATGGAGCTTGCTGATGATTACTTCTTAAGAAATACAACTTTGAAAACATCTTGTTAGTAGGAGAAAATCTCCCCACTGAAGAAGGCAATATCTTTATGTCAAAATAATAAACAACACGAAAAATATATTTTGGATTGAGATTACCTGATGTATCTCATAGACAAATTATTCAGAATGCTCCAGAATAGCATTATTCAAAATGTTCCAGAATAGCTGTGTATAATTAAATAAAATTTTGATTGAAAGTTGGCATAGTTCTTGTTTCAGTTATTAATATATTTTGAATGTGTTAGAATGGTTCCTACCTGGGGCATTATAGTAAACACTCTCACCAACATAATTTTGAACTAAGTTTACTTATTTTTCTGTGTTATAGAAAGACCTGAAATATAAAGATAGATAAGTCCTAGCCTCTGATATATTGGTGCCTCATATTGAAATATCCATCAAAATATTGAACTTGACTCTGTATCAGACACTGTCCAAAACAGGGTTAAAATTTGTTAATCGGCCTCCCCGGTGGCGCAGCGGTTGAGCGCTGTGCTGTGGAGCTGTCGGCAGTGGCGACGTGAGTTCGACGCCCGGCTGGGGAGAGTCCCACATGGTGTGGCAGACCTCTCCTGCCTCGCCCGCTGCTCCCCTCAGCAGTGTATTTCTGATCTGCCTATTCTGCTCCCCACTCTGTCTCTGGTGAGCCCTCTCACCGACCCACGCCTCTGGCCTGCACCCCAGCTTGTATGTATAAATAAAAATAAAATCTTAAAAAAATTGTTAATCATTGCCAATCTATTAGGTAAAAATGGTAATTAATTTATACTGTGTATTTTCATTTTTATTGTCCATTTTCAGGTAGATGTCGGTCTTTGTTCTTCGTTATATAGGTTTGCTATATAGGTTTTTTTTTATTTTTAGAAAAGTCAAACCTCACTCTTTCCATTTATCAACTCTGAATGTAATTTCACACTTAGAAGGATCTCCTTGCTTCTGGCATTTCATATAAATCTCCTAAATTTGCTACTATCACATTTATAGTTCATTTATTTTACATTTAAGTATTTAGTTATTGTGGCATGTGTTAATATGGATCCAATTTTGTTTTCCCTAGAATTTTCTTATTGACTTGAACATTGCTTAAATTCTCTTATGAATTTTGCCTTTTTCTGTATTTCTTTTTTTTTTTTAAAGATTTATTTATTTATACATACAAGCTGGGGCACAGGCCAGAGGCATGGGGCCGTGAGAGGGTTCACCAGAGACAGAGTGGGGAGCAGAACAGGCAGATCAGAAATATACTGCTGAGGGGAGCAGCGAGCGAGGGAGGAGAGGTCTGCCGCACCATGTGGGATTCTCCTCCGCTGGGCGTTGAACTCGCATCGCTGCTGCCGACAGCTCCACAGCGCAGTGCTCAACCACTGCGCCACCAGGGAGGCCCTCCTTTTTCTGTATTTTCAGTTGATTTAGTTCATCTGGATTTCTATTTATAAACCATTATTTCCCACTGTTAACTATTATTTTGTCATTACCTAATATTATATTTTTTTTACTACCTAAAAGAAATACTATATCTCCAATCCTATTTCCAAATGGTCTGTTTATTTAAACATGCTAGAATTAATGTGTAGCTAGATAAAATAAATCTGGGGTATTTTTTGGACACTAAGATCAAAGTGTCATGATGCTTCTTTCCTCAAGGATTGAGAAAACCCATGATACAAATTAGACATTGAAGGCAAAGCCTGGTAATTGTCATGTTCTTGGAAGAACTTATAAGGCAGATTTTCAAAACCCCACAGAGATCAATATTGGCCCCATGATGGTTTGCTGAATTTCTCTATTTTCAAGAGAACAAGATTTAATGGAACCTATGGACTGATTACTGTGTTGGCTTGAGGCTGAACGTGTACAGAGACCAGATGCAGAGCAGCTTCCTCCAGCTGTACCAAAACCATGCTGATGTCTTGCCTGTTTCTACATCACCTTCTATGCCCTGGTGACTGCTGAACCTAAATGTCAAATGAAATCTACACCTAAACCCCGGTGCCCTGGAAAATAAGCCACTTGATGGAGAGAGTCTGTATTCATTTCCTATTGTTACAATAACAGAAACCAAAAAATTAGTGGCAAAATAACATAAATGTATTACCTTTTACTTCTGAAAGTGAGAAGTAGGAAATAGGCCTTACAGAATTAAAACAAATATTTCATGGAAGCTACATTCATCCTGGAGACTCCAGGTTACAATCTGTTTCCTTGTTCTCGCCTTTGACTCATTCTTTGATTTAGGGCGCCTTTACACTTTATTTTAAATATAAAGATTTACTTTTATTTTTGCATAGAAGAACTGCAGTGTAGGCTAGAGGTTCGGGGAGAGGGGTTGAGAAGATTCCCCAGAGACAGAGTGGGGAACAGAACAGGCAGCTCTACTGAAATCCACTGCTGAGGGGAGCAGAGGGTGAGACAGGAGAGGTCTGCTGTGCCTTGTGGGCTGGCAATAACTTGACAGCACTGAGACTTTAAACCCTGCGCCACCAGGGAGGTCCCTCTTTACTCTTTTTTCAAAGACACTCACTTAGTATCTTCGTCTCTGTCTCTCTCTGTCTCCCCTACTTCTGTTCTTTCATCAGCTCATCTCCTTCTCTCCCTCTGTTTCTGTTGATTTCTCTAACTGGGACTCCTGCACCCAATTCATAGAATTCTTGGGTAGTCATGAGGCCCTGGTAGTTCGTTTGAGATCATGTCCACAATTCAAGAACTTTCTAAATTTAATCATATACACAAATTCCCTTATGCTATGTACAGGACCATATTCATAGGTGCTTGGTATTAGGATGTGGACATCTTTGTGGGCATTCCCTAGCCTACCAGAGTCTAGCAGGACACGGGGATAAGTCAAAAAAAAATCCCAGACATATTCCTGTTGACACACAACTCATATAGTTGAGGTCAAAATAAAATAAAAATAGGTGTATCTGGCCAATCTTGAGGAGCAGTACCTATGCACATAAAAATATATATATGTGAGTGAACACAAAACAGTTTTCCAATTAAACGCTTAAGTAGGATATTGAAGAAATAGACTATCATATCTGAGGTCAAATTTATGCCTTGGAAGTTCATGGCCAAAAATCAAAGGTGACGGAAACACTGAGTAATAAAACACTGATAATAAAGAGACCACAGGACAGATCCAGGAACTCATGATAAAAATGATAGGCACTGCAGAAAGATAAAATGGAACAGATGGAGGAAAGGCAATAATTAAATAATAGGAGATAATTCATCTGTGATGAAAAAAGACTCACTGAGTTCCAGGCTGTATTGATGAGAAAAGACATACACTTGGCACATCCTGTCAACCTCCTGGATGATGAGAACAAAGAGAAAAATAACAGAAGCACAAGATAACAGTACAGATTACTAACAAAGGAAAAACAAGCTTGCATTTGGGGTTCTCTTGTACAGCACTAGAAGCAAGAGAACAGTGAAATAGCATCCACAAACATACAAAACTGAGTAGCTAGAGACTCCTATGCGAAGTCAGGATAGTAGTCATATATCAGAGAGAAAGAAAAAATACATCAGTTTAATAGACATACTCCTTTAGACAACAACCCTACATACAACCGAGATAGGCCATTTAAGATTTTTTGAGTCTCAAGAAGTTTTGAGCCTATATGTTTAACTGAAAATATTTAATTGGGCCTTTTATGACCCTTCAAGAAAATAGAAAAAAAAATGGTATAAAGGCAATAGCAATTAGATTTTGAAGTGAACTATTGTTAAATCTGCAAGCTTGAATTGGTAAGGATAAGGGCAATTCTGATTTATATACTCTCACCTGAAAGTAGACTGGAAAAGTTGAAGCTTTCTACAATAATACCAAAGAAATAACTAAAATAACAAGAGTGATCACTGATTTTTAAAAGAAAATTAAAAATCTAACAAAGGAAATGAAAGGGCTAATAAAAATACTCTGAAAAAAGGAAGAAAAAGACAGAATGATCAAATCACATGTAGAACAAGAAGAAACAAATAGCAGGATACTAAACCTAATCATGTTATATCTAAATGGTTTGATAACAGAGTTAGAAGATACAAAATGCCAGATTGTTTAAAACCAGATATTCGGTTAAAACACTCAATATTTTAAAGATACAAATTATCACCAAAATTATTTACAAATGCAAAATAATCCCAATCAAATTGCCAGCAGACATTTTATAGACATTGGTAAGTTAGTAGATGATGGGTATGGACATGCCAAGGCCTGAGAAGGTCAAAGCAGCTTTGAAAAGAAAGAAAGAGCAGAAAATCCATGTTGGCAAGTTTTATGGACTGAATTCTGAATTGCATTCCCTCAAATCCATGTTGAAGCCCTAAATACCAATGTGACTGTTTTAGGAGATTGGGCCTTGAAGGGGGTAATTAAGGCTTAATGAGGCTGCGGGATGGATCCGTAGTCCAATGTTGCTGATGTCCTTATAAGAAGAGGTAGAAAACATCAGTGTTGACATCCCACAGAGAAAAGTCATTTTAAGAGGAAGCTAGAAAACAGCCACGTGTGAGTCAGGGAAAGAGGCATCATGAAAAACTAAATCTGTTAAGAGCTTGACCATATACTTCTGGCCAACAGAACTGTGAGAAAATAAAATTCTGTTGTGTTAAGCCACCCAGTCTGTAGTAATTTGCATGCAGTTTTACTAAGCTAATACAGGTGATTTATTCTAAAGTTACAGTAATCAAGGCAGTGTGGTATTTCCATAAAAGATAAGCAAAATGGTCAACAGAACATAACAGGAATACAGAAATAGACTACATATTTAATATGGTTCATAGGATATTTTTTCTATTTAACTGATTTTTTTGAAAAATGAGTTGAGGAAGGACACGCTTTTAAACACAGAATTGTAATAATTAGATAACCACATACAAAACAAAACAAGACACACTTTTATCCATACCTCACACTACATTAAGTCATTAATATAAATTAAAAATTCAAATCAATAAAAAAGTTAAAATATATGTATAAGATACTTATTATCTCTTAAAAGCTTTAACACAAATAAAACATAAACTCCACTAACAGATTAATGGAATGAACTACAAATATATGGAAAACTTGGATTAACCTCATGATGAATGGACAGAAACCTAGAAAAAATTCATAGTTTAATTCCATTTTATAAAGTTCTATAGACCATAAGCTCATATATGATGACAGAAAATAGCCGAATGAAATGAACTCAAGGGAATATGGATAGCCAAATCATAATTACAAAGGCAAAAACTGGATGATGTCACCTATATGTGCAATATAAGGATACAATTGTATAAACAAAAGAAATTAAAAATACAACAGTGGACAATGAAAACCAAAGTGAGGATATCAGAGGTCAAGGGGTGTTCAATAATGGAAGGGGTACAATGATGGTGGTGGGTATTTTATTTTTTTAATGTGGTTAATATGGTCATTTTATAATACTAGCATTTTTAAAAGTATGTAAAAATTATTTCATGCTAAATTTTGCAACCCATGTTTGAAGTAATATATGGTCATAAAAATAAAGAAGACCTACAAACTTTCAGTTTAAATATTTAGTTTATATTTAACTGACTAGCTGTCAAAATATGTTCTATCCTTTCTTTGATAATAATAAATAGAAACTGCATTTCCAAATAGAGTCACATTTTGAAATACTAAGTTTTAGGGATTCAACATGAATTAAGAGAACCATAATTTAGCCCATAATACTATGAAAAGCAAAGAAAAGTTTGTCATACAAATATAATAAAAAACACTCATGCAATGGCATAAAAAAATAGAAACATGGCATTATATGAAAGTTTTAATATAAACTTTCCAAATGTACTAGTGTGTTAAATGTCTGTGTTCCTAGAAATATGCACAGTTTAGGGAAAAAAATGGCATACATATCCAGGAAGCTTATTTTACTCCATAGCAAGCAATTTAAAGTATTTTATATTAAAATAAATGCAAGTGTATCATGGAGAAGAATATAACATTTGTATGATCTTTTAGGATAAAACATGAGCATTCAAAGAGAGTTTGTAAATATTTAAATTTATACTGCCATGCCTTCTTATTCTTTTTTTTTTGTGTGTTAAGGCTATAAGTGATACATTTAGTAAAAAGAAATTTGAGAACAGAAATTGATCATTTTGGGCCTCCCTGGTGGCGCAGCGGTTAAGCACAGCTGCACTGTGGAGTTGTCGGCAGCAGCGGCGACACGAGTTCGACGCCCGGCCGGGGAGAATCCCACATGGTGTGGCAGACCTCTCCTGCCTTGCCCACTGCTCCCCTCAGCAGTGTATTTCTGATCTGCCTGTTCTGCTACCCGCTCTGTCTCTGGTGAACCCTCTCGCCGCCCCACGCCTCTGGCCTGTACCCCAGCTTGTATGTAAAAATAAAAGAAAAAAAAGAAATTGATCATTTTAATTTACCTATTATTCATTCATTTGGTAGCTGATTCTGACAATTCAGTAAATTCTCTTCTACATATGAATCTGCTCAGATTTGCAAGAGGTTTCCATGGTGTGGAATCATCTACAAGGTAGTTATCAATCCGGAACTACTGATTCTTTTAAAAATCATACTGCTTATGATGAATTATCTTAGCTCTATTTCCATGGCATAATTATAACTATTAAAATACTTATTCCCGATGGACTGTTACAAGGATGTTTGTGGAAGATTACTCAGATTACCCTCCCAAGGGAATGAAAATGTTATTAAAAAATATTTGTTTAGTTTATAGTCTTTCATTATCAAGTATTCAGTTTTAAACTTGACAGAATATAAAAAGGATATATTTTATCGTTGTCCACTATTGGGTATCAAGTTTTAGTAGCAAAATAATAAAATGAATAATAAAATGAATGAATGGAAGAGAATTATGAACCCAGAAGTAACCTACATTTATAGAATTACTTGATTTATAACTACATTGTAATTTGAAAGTGGAAATAGTGATCGTTTCAATAAATGATATTTGTCAATTATACCCTCACTTGGGAAAGATGAGATTTGTAATACACAAAAAAACTAATTCTGATCATAGACCTGAAGTGAACACTAGAATGATATTTTTTTTGGAATAAATTTAAAAGAGTGTCTGTATATTATTTTAATAGACTAAATTGTTTTTTTTTTTAACATGGAGCGAAAAAGAACCGTAAAGATAATAAAGAAAGCGTCCTTGTAATTAAGAATCTCTGTTTATAGAAAGATTTTAAGACAGTTAAAAGCCTAGTTGCAGATTAGAAGATAATTTCAAAACTTTAAAGTTTAAAAAGACAATTACACAGAATAAAAGAAAAGCTGTATTAAATATACATTAATGTATAATATAATGAAAATTACACAGAGATAAAAAGCTACAAATGAAGATGAAAAGGGGCAAAATTAAATGGACAAAAAAGGGTATATTTATTGGGAAGAATCAGTACAGAAAAATATAACTACTGGGCACAGGAAAAAGTGGTGATCTTCAATTGGCATTAAGGAAATGCCAATTAAATTCACAATGATGCCACCTCATTTCCACTGGAAAATTTGACATTAAGGGTTACAAAGAATACATGACAATTGGAGAAACTTGATCTCTTTGCCTTGCTGGTGGGAGTTTATTTCATCCAATACTTTTGGAAAACTTTTTGGCAGTATGCATTAAAATTAATATACATTATACTTCTGCTACCACTTAGAATATCCAAATTTGCATACAATGATATTCATACCTACCCACTGAAAAAGAAATAGCTCCATAGTCTACAAAACGTTATTTTTTCTTTCTGTTTGGGAACTTAGTTTGCAAAGCAACCATGTAACCTAAAATCTAGAGAGGTTTTAAAGTAACTATAATATGGTAAATGATTCAGTGGAATATGTCTACATCTTGCATAAAGAGATGAGGATTATAAAAAATCAAAAATACAAGAAAACTTACAATGGAAAAGCACAGAAACAAAAACTATAGTATCAGTAACTAAGAATTCCTTCAGTGAAATCAAGTTGAGACAGGTTAGTAGCAATCATTCAAATTAACTGACAGAGAAACTGAAAAGAATGGTAAAAAAAACAATGAACAGAATAACTATGAGCTGTGGAATATCAGATATTTCATTATATATGCATGAGTAGTCCCAGAAGGAGCAGAAAGAGAGAATGGGGCAAAAGAAATACTAGAAGAGGAAATAAATGAAATATTCCAAAGCAATGAAAGTAATCCAATCACAGAGTCAAAAGCTCAAAGAATCCCAAGGAAAATAAATAACGCGTGCACACACACACACACACACAAACACACACACACTTATAGACACACCAAAAATAAACTGAAAAAATGTGAACACACTCAGAGATAACAATAAGTATGTATTATACAGAAAAACAAAGAAGATTAAGTAATCTCAATAATTTCCACTACCAGTTATTAACTCACAAGAAACCCATTGTTAAGAGAAAGAATTCAGAGACAATACATATAAACTATATGGTTCCATTTGTGTAGTTCTAGAATAAACTATGATAATTAAAGTAAAATATGATTGCTTTAAGAAATGTACTTCCAGTGAGCACAAGTGAGCTTTCAGAAAAAATTGGATATATTCTCTATTTTTATTTTCTATTTGAATTGTAATACTTCTTATAAATCAGGATTTAAAGAACTGACATTGTCAAGATGACTATCTTACCCAAATCACTATATATGTCATTAAAACTCAAAGTTGTAAAGAAGTATTACCTCCAAAAATTTGTTACACAAAATAATGTAAAATTTTAGGGCAATACACACACACACACACACACACACACACACACACACACACACACACACTATATGTAACCAAAACAGAAAGTTTATGTTGGGGCAATATTTACAGTGTACAGAGTTTACATATCTCATGCATATCATTTACACCATCACTAGTGTTTGATAGGACTACCCTATCTCATGATTCTAGCATGGATACATTATGTCACTGGTGATATCAATGCCAGGAAACTATAATGTACATGGAAGCACGGTTAGGCTCTCAGGGCTTCATGGATGTGGCATTCTAACATACATCTAAAGAGGTATGATCCTGTTTCTCTAAATCATATACAGTGCTGTAAAAGTGTTACCTCAATAAGAAAAAATGCAATTAAAATTTAAATGAGTTCCTATACAATCATAAGCAAAAGCAAACCAAGTATAAAAGTTTGCAAAGGGTCTTTAATAGTTAACTTACAGAAGACATGACTAACTAGCCACTAAATCATAAATACAGAATGAATCTCACTAGAATTTATAATATAGGGCCTCCCTGAACTCTCGGCAGTGGTGACGCGAGGCCGACGCCTGGTCAGGAGATTACCACATGGCGCAGCAGACCTCTCCTGCCTCGCCCGCTGCTCCCCTCAGCAGTGTATTTCCGTCGATCTGTCTGTTCTGCTCCCCACTCTGTTTCTGGTGAACCCTCTCGCCGCCCCACACCTCTGGCCTGTACCCCAGCTTGTATGCATAAATAAATAAACCTTTAACATAAAAAAGAATTTATAATATAAATTGCAAAATTTATTTATAAATTAAACACACAACTAGATAAATCTATACTTAGCAGGAATTAAATACTGATAACTCATTCAATGCTGGTACTAATGGGTAAATACATACATGTATGAATAACTGCCATTAGGTAAATTCACGTATCAGTTTTAGGAATATAATATAAAAGGCAATGTCCTTTTTATTACAAACAAACTTTTCTATGACCCAGTAATAAGACTTGCATAAATCTACAGATTTACATACTGTATTCAGTGTTGTTATGCATTTGAGGAGGGGATCACAAAAACAAATCCTATGATAAACTTCGTTGTAATGCACAACAATCTACAAATGAACCCAAACTCCAGTAGGAACTCTGTGACATTACCATTGAACATTCACATCATGAAGATATATAATAGTCATAAGGACGAGTATACCAGTTAATTTTAAGAAAATCAAGTGTCAGTAACATGTATACAATGTAAATTCACTTTCACAAACAGATAAAGATAACACCAAAATAAAAATTTTCACTTAACAGAGTGAAAAAACAAAAAAACAAAACAAAAAACTGTAGGGCCTCCCTGGTGGTGCAGGGGTTAAAAAGTCTCAGCTCTAGCAAGCTATTGCCAGTCACTGTGGCAGGAGTTCCATCCCTGGCCAGGGAGCTGACCCACATGGCACAGCAGACTTCTCCTGTGTCTCCTGTTGCTCTCCTCAGGAGTGTATTTCAGTGAATCCACCTGTCCTGCTCCCCACTCTGTCTCTAGTGAATCCTCCCACCCCCTACCCACCACACCTCTCGTCTACACACAAATTTTTGTATGAATAAAGAAAAATAAATCTTTAAAAATATACTGAAGCAAAAAACAGCTATCAACATAAAATGATCACATGCATCTACATGTGTAGATACATATTTCTCCATTTAGCTCACCAAAAGTTTGTTGATTATCTCTGGTAATTGAAAACTTCAAATGATTTTGATTTTCCTCTTACATTTTACTGTTCTGTCTGAAGAATTTGCAATAAGCATAAATTATTTATCTAATCAGAAAGAAACAGGAGACATTATCTTTTTATTATTTAAAAAGAAAATGTGTAGCTCATGTGCAAAATGTAGGACTCTTGGGTAAGTTTATTGTTTAACAACCCACATGAGTGATCGGTTGCCCCGGAGAGCATCAAGCACATAGGTGATTCTCTGCCAACGCTAGAGAGCTGTTGTTCTGCTCCCTGCAGGTCAGATCACGGTGATGCTCACCGCTGTATCTCAGCACCCTGGTCATGTGACGAACAGACACTATATCACCTACAATAAAATAAATTATGCTGCTCTGCCAGCCTTCTGCTACTGCATTTTTTCCTAAAGATTCATTTTTATTTATTTGTGCATACAAGGACCAGAGTTGCAGGGGGTGAGAGGATTCACCAGAGACAGAGTGGGGAGCACAACAGGAAGATCTACTGAAATACACCGCAGAGGGGAGCAGCAGGAGAGACAGAAGAGGTCTACTGCGCCATGTGGGAATCTCCCTGGCTGGGAGCAAACTCATGCTGCAGTGGCTCTGAATAGCTTCATAGTGCTGCGCTGAACCCATTGCGCCACCAGGGAGCCCGGTACTTGAGCAAGTTTTTAAGCTCTTTTCATCCCCTGACCTTATCTGTAAATGGAGCAGAATGATAGCATATGCACTTTATAGAATCATGGAATGATGAAATACATTTATTTACAAAGTACTGACACCGATTTCTAGCAATGCTGATGACATTATTAGGTGCTATCTTAGTTTCCTTACCAGATCTGTGTACCTACTAAAGTGGCTACCCTTAACCTTCACGATAAAGGCATGTTGTTTAGGGAGTTTCCTTCCGTGGTTACCAACATGCATTTCTTACATATTTCATCATTGGCAGGGAAAACATACCCACACACATCTACACACATATCCTTAAAGCTAATAAATAGAGTGAAACTCTCATGAATAAAATGATTTTACCCCCAATATGTTTCCTATTTGATGTGGAGAATACTGGAGTTGAAGATAAGCTTTCAGAGTAATTTTTTTTACTTTTTAATGATGTACTTAGCACCATGCCCAATTTTCACAAATGCTCTATCGATAAATGATTTTCAGTTGCTGTTATAGCACAGAACTTGTTTCATTGGATGAAATTTATAATGGACAGGACGAGGGTATGGAAACCATAATCCATGATCATCTTTATGTCTGCCATAAATTTATGTCAAAAAAATTTGCC
>PVIJ01016217.1:0-33503 GCA_004024925.1 Scalopus aquaticus
CCCGCCCAACGTCGACCTCGCTGCTGACAGCACCACAACAAAGCGCTTAACCGCTGCGCCACCAGGGAGGCCCCCATACTTGGTTCTAAATAGGTTCACTATCAAACGCGTTTAACTACTATCATTCCCTTATACACTGAAAACTCAATTCTCAAGTAGCTTGAAACAATGTGAACAGACTGAAAAAGCTCTATTCTCCTTTATATTTATTTAGCTCTACTATTAACTAATCCAGCAATATTTATTACTAATCTCACTTCATATAAACATGTATTACTTATAAACATCATTATACTCTTCAGGCCATTGTCTTCAGATAAGATTCAAATTCTTTCACACTGATGAACTTTAGTCCATCCATTTTCCAATTCTGTATTTTTGACAATATTGATCCCACTTGTGTATATTCTCTCTCAGTGAATGTTCTTCCTGGAAAAACTGTCTTATTAGGTCACTATTATGACTACATTTTCCTATTTTAAAACAACTAACCCTATTCTTAGTAACAATGCTAGGGCCCAATATTTAATATCAAAAATGTAATTAAAACTGAACTGTTAAAATGTTAATTCTATTTGGACTGCTGTCTCACCACAAAGATTAAATTTCACAAAAGGGCTAAAATTACCTTGTGTATAGGCATAGTCGTCTGATCCAGAACTAGAACTCCTCTGGTATTTATGGCTTCCCTTTTCTCCCCCAGAACCTGGTATTACTGAAATGGGCTGAATAGGTTCTGGGGCTGCAGAGCGCTCTTCTTGGTCCACTAAATTCAAAAGATTTTCAGTCGTTGCTCGGCCTACGGTAATTTTAAAAACTGTAGTTGGGTTTGGCATCACCCGAGGAGATGGCGATGGGACACATGAAGGTCCAGTTGGCTGTGTATAGGTAATGTACACGGGATTAACACTAAATGGAGGTTTAGGCTGACCAGGTATCCCTCTTGAAGGAGAACTTGAAGGTGGCGTGGTGGCTGTGTACAATGAGTGCTGACTCCGTGGCGACGGCTGATTACTAATAGGTGAAGGACTTCTATTAATGGCTGCGCCAGGTCTTTGAGAGGGTTCAACTGTAATTTCTATCTTCTTCATGGATCCTTTGGGTAAGCTTGATGTTGTATACGGGAGATAGGCTACTGAATGGCTTCCCTGCTTCTGATAGCTCGGGGGTCCTTGCTGATACGGATGGGGTGGCGTCGTTGACGGACTAGGTGGCACAAAGACGTGGGCGCTTGGATGGCCCAACTGGGACGGCTGCACTTGATGCTGTGGAGAGCTAAACGGCGAAGGACACTGAGAAGGAGGTGGTGAATGGTAAGCAGGCTGAGGGATCGGCTGCTGTTTAGGAGAATACTGAGAAGGCTGATAGTTCTGTTGATGTGGATAAACGGGTAAAGGACGCTGGCTATAATGAGGCACTGGCCCCTGCGGTGAGGACTGCCATGGCGTAGTCTGAGGAGTCGGTCTTCCTGATGAACTCTGAGATGTCTGTCTAATATAAATAGAACCAGGAGACCCATAGAGATTGCTTGGAATTTGTGGAAGAATTTGTAAAGCTCTTGGTACAGTCTGTCCAGAAGGGAGGTTTTGGGATACTGTAACAGTAATTGGATTTGTACTATACCGAGGTATGTGCATGTATGAAGGAGGTGGTGGCGGCGGCGGTGAAGGCCCTTGCATAGCAGATGGAGTCATTCCTGTTTGCATGGAAGGTGGCTGAGGTGGCTGTGAAGGAGGGGTGGCTGCACTTCTGTTCTGTTCATTCATAAAAAATGGATTATAGTTGGGAGTAGCAGCCACGACAGCTGGGGCTGAGTGTGGTTCCTGAACTAAACATATCAGCTGTTTACCCGCTGCATGCTGGGGATCAATATGTCCATCACTTGAACTATGTACCAGTGTTCGACCACCATTAAGTTGTGCTGCATCTCCTGGGTGGTAGCTACTAGGAGAATGGATACCCAGATTAATATGCAAAAGGCGATTTCTGTTCATCCTGTTGTCATCTGGACTATGGTATTCCATATATAAGTATTTGCTACTCTCCTGGGAAAGGGCTCGGCAACAGGCTTCAAGATTATTGTTATTCTAGAAGAGAAAAATAGTAGAACTAACATTGGCAAATATTAACAAATTTCAAAAAATAGAAATCAAGGTTTCTCACAAGTCACATAAATACAACTGTCATAGAATAAGTAGACCACAATATTTTAGGCACAAAAGCTTCACAGTCCGCTCACCTAAAAAGGTTAGATACACATTGTTCGGAGATTCCCAAACAATTATTTTACAAACATCAGTTTACATGACTAGTATTACCACTATTGCTACTACTACAGAGCTGTAAAGTACCTACTAATAAACACTGTGACCCAACCTCATATTTCTGATTCCAAATTCAGGACTCATTTTATACTTGTTGCATCTCAACAAATTAAACTGTTGCGTTAACCTTGGATTCACCAAACTGCTGAAATATACAAGAATAACTAATATCCGTCACTAATATTAAAGCTAACAAAAATAAAATAGCAATGCTTTAGTTTTCAGAAGGCCCTAAAACCAATGAGGAAAAAAGCTGTAATAAAATTTCTAAGCGACAAAACAAAATACTAAAGCTGCTTTCACTTTTAACCAATTTTATCACTAAATAACTTCAATTATCTGTATCACTGTGAAAGATTTAAGCTAAACTAAGAAATCAGTTTTTAAAAATCCACATTTTGAACTATAGTGCCAAGACTTTGCCCAAGTTACAGTAATACAGGTCATGACTGTTGTAATGAAATGCATTCACACTCCCAGTTTCAAAAGTTTTTAGGCCCTAACAGGTAGCTCTCAAAATCCTTTAAAGATTTTAATTTTTTGAGCACTACATAGCTTGACAACAGGCACTTCACTATTTAACTGGAAAGCCAGTTCTAGAGTCTTGGTTTCCTGAGTCACTCTGCTCTTTCTACTATTACACAGTATTTTAAAGGGAGAAGATGTCAAGCCAAAGGTACATTATATTAAAGCCTTAAGAAGTAAAAGAAGATAGTCAAGCAAGTCTTCACAAAATGAATTTAAGAGATGGCTTTATCGAAACTCCATAGATGACTTTTATCCCTTTTCTAATATAAAGCTTTGATACTAAAATTCAAGTACTTTTAAAAATACTTCCTGAGCCACTGAAAAAATTTTCATTGCAATTTATGAGTAATTAAAATTCAAAATTTTGTTTTTTTCTTAGGCAACTTGAAAATCATGCTGATTGAGGGAGAGAAGCTAGATAGTAAGCAAATTTGGAGCCAAAGGATTCAAATTGATTGCCAAGTAGAAAATGTCACTGACAGCTGCAAGAAAAAATAAGTGAAAATAAAAGTATCTCCTTTTAGTTTACTATAAACAGGGATTAAGGGGAGAACAAAAACTAGAGTTTCACTTGAAACCAAAAGCAGTCATGAACACTCTGACATCTTATCAATTATTTAAAATTTCATGTTTCCCACATTGAATTCAATAGCTTAGTAAGTATCCTCACAAAAAGGATACAAATTCAAATTGGTACAAAGTTGGATTTCTCAGACTATTCAAATGCATGTGTATAATGGCAAGTAAATTTGCCTATGAAGAAAACTTTCAAACAAATTAAAGATGTTCACATATTATCTTTATGGCAGCATTTTATAAAGTTTAGATTCATATGTTGTATTTGACCAGCCAAGTGTCTTAAGAAAAAAATTAGAAAAAAATTAGAAAAAATTGGTGATGGGTGCGGTGTGGTAACAACACCCAAAAGGGGAAATCCTATACACTTCCGAAACACAAACAATGCTGCAATCCAATGTCACCCCAATGAAACAGAATTGTCAAACAGTAAATAAGGAAAGTTAAAGAAACAAAATTGTTTAGCTGAATAAAATGAGAAATTTTAATTCTGGTATACACTGTTTTACTCAATATAAATAGCAATGCTGACTTATTTTTTAGAAAATCAAAGTGAATAGAGAACATTCCAGCATCCAAAGAGATTTTTAAAACCACAGTTACAAAATGCAACTGTGTACCTTGATTGGATCCTGATCCCTAAACCAGGTATAATTAATTTGGGGGAGATGAACTTAGAATTTTTAAGATGACATATGACCACTCTTGAAAGATCTGTGGTAAAAAAGCATCATGCTCCTAAAAAAGGACCCTAAATCAAAAGACAACTCGGAAATAGAGGCTTTTACACTTGCATATTAAATGTAAACTACTGAGTCTCATATTTTAATGACGCAAATAAAGCTTTCCAGAACCAGTAGATGGTAAATCTCCATACCAATATATTCTATGAATCCCAAAGGAACAAACATGTAAAAAGGCTTTAGGACAATGAAAGTTATTCACACTTTTACTGAGTTGAATTGAAAGTTCATTCCTTGAATTTAGTGTGATGAAGACACTAAATCATGAAAAAGTTAAAAAAAAAAAAAACAAAGCCAGGTATTAATAAAAGGCTAAATAACAGTCAAATTGAAAAATACAAAGGCAGAGCTAGACAGGGCCACAGGATAGGTGAGAGGTTATTGCAAGGAAGTGGTAGAAATCGCACTGGTTTCACTCCAGTGGGAAGTATCTGATCTACCTGAGACCAAAATGGAACTAAAGAAAAAGCCTAGATTCAGGTAGGAATGTGTGTTAGAAAAAACAAAGGCAAGTAAGTTATAACTCCAGACCTGGAGAAAGGCTTGCAAACAAAGGAAGCACCTTTGTTACCACCATTGTTCCTTCTCTACTTGCAGTTAACCTCAACTCTCTATGGGTTTAGGAACAGCCTGAGCCACTAACACTGCAGTCATATAGACTGCATATTACACAGTAAGGCAGGGTTTGAACTGATTGTGTGAGGAAGTCCACTGGGCAGGATGTAAGTATTGCTTCCAAAAGTCAACCAAATAGGGAAATGCTATGACTCAAAATACACTTAGATCCTGTAAAGAGTGCTGCAAAATTCACAGGGAGAGCATTCGGCCTGTTTCTCTGTTGCCTCTTGAGTGGGAAGACACAGTCTATTCCAGAGATGACTTCTTTCAATAAACAAAAGGTATGTGATTTAACTGAAGAAAGTGGCCATATACATAAAATTAGATATTAATAAGTATTTACCAACTAGAGAAACAGTAAGAAAAGGAGTGGACTGTATAGACTTATAAATATAAACTCAAAGTACATAGTTTAAAGAAGTTATAATGATATATTTGAGATTCAAAATTCAGTTCCAAGGGTTGGGGACTGACTGATAACACACCCTGAAAATTTCAAGATGTGAAATACGAATGGAATCTTTTTTACTTTCTGCTATGTGCCTTTCACTTTTTTCTCTAATTCAGCGGTTCTCAAAGGGGGTTGACTTTGCCTCCTATGGTACATTCAGTAATGTCTGGTAATATTCTGGGTTGTCACAATTGAGGAAATATTATTGACATCTAGTGGGTGGTGACCAGGGGCCTTGCTAAACATTATACAATGCGTGCGGCAGGCCCCCAAGCCCCCTCCCATAAATATTATCCAGTCCAAAATGTCAATAGCACCTAAGCTGAAAAATTGCTTTAAATGTCCCCCACCCTTCACAAACTTAAATGAGTTGTAGTCATTACAACACAAAGCAGCTCTAATAAAGAAAACTGTAGTTTAGTATCACTATTATTGGAAGGTCATTTACCTGTAACATGCAGTGAGATACGACTCCCTCTGGAATCTCAGGGAAACGCTGTCGGAGGTCATGGAGAATCTGAATATCAAGCTGTGGACTGCTTTGCGCCATGCCAGAGTCAATGATGGTCAAGTTTCTTTTAGGAAATAGATGCTAACCAGCTTTCCAATAGTAATGATCTCCAAACACCAAAGTCATTTTCTATTAAAAGAAATTAAAATACAGTTAAATTTAGTTACGTTTTTCATATTCAAATAGAAATCATCAATATATTAAGATGGAGAGATCTAAAGTAAGTATACCTTATTCCAAAGTTGGGAAATTGACAAATTCAACCTAAGGAATTTTCTGATATAAAACAGCCAATCACTGGATTTAAAAAAAAATCAAACACTTTAGTTCCATTTTTAATGCTTAAAACAATAAAGGAGCAGCTAAATTAAAAATGTATTCTTATTTGGCAACCATATCTTTATAGCCTTAAGAAATCCCAAATATACATAATCACTCATCTTTTCACGAGGGACATCACATCATTCCTCTAAAGCAGAGTAATTGCTTTTTTTAAAGATTTATTTATTTATGTATACAAGCTGGGGTGCAGGCCAGAGGTGTGGGGTGGTGAGAGGATTCACCAGAGACAGAGTGGGGAGCAGAACAGGCAGAGTGACTGAAATACACTACTGAGGGGAGCGGCAGGCGAGGCAGGAGAGGTCTTCTGCGCCTTGTGGGAATCTCCCCAGCCGGGGAGTGAACTTGTGCTGCAGTGGCTGTGGAAATCTTCATAGGCTGAGACTTAACCCGTTGCGCCACCAAGGAGGCCCCAGAGTAATTATTTTGATGGCTTAAATAATAAGGAAACAAGTACTTGACAAAAAAAAAAAAAACCCACAGAGCACCCCCTGTCCTGTCTGCCTTTAATAAGAAGCCAAAAGTTTTGAACTTGAAGTCCAATTAAAGGAAAGTCTAAATGAAACAACCGGGTTAAAAAAAAGAGGAAAAGTAGAATCCTTTGTTTTCAAAAATGTTGGCTGGTGGCCCATCATAAGTCAGACCTGCTTACCAAAGCTTCTACCTAGTTCTGGCACCACTGGCAGAGGGGCTAAAATGGCAGGTTTTGGTGATAAGTATGAGAAGAGGAAACTGATGCACCAATCTCACTGACAGTAGTCAAAGTAAGCATCACTAAAATAACGCAGCTTACTAAAGTGATAATGAAATCATAAATCAGTTGGCAACATCAAGGATCAAATAACTAATCTACATTTTGAATCCATATTTCCTATTTTAAAGGGAAAAATATACTACACAATCTCATATTTATTAGATGGTCAAATCTTTGTAAGAATAAGCAGTATACATCTGCATCTTGATATGATGTTAGAAACCATGATTATGAGATACATAATACCAAATCTATTTCTTGCAAAGGGGCCCTGAAATTTTAAATCATACCATTACTTGTAACAATGTAGAGAACTACAGAAGATTTTTTAACATAAAATACCTCAATGAAGTTGTTTTTAAAGTTTTTTTTTCTAGACAATTTTACATCATGTTTATTGAAGTAACGATTTAGGGGATGTCAGAAAAGTCATGACACATTTTTGCTCCAAAAACAGAAAATACGTCATGACTTTTCCAACAACCCAATACGACATTATTTATGTTTCAGGGGAATAGGTTCACCCCATGTATTTTTTTTTAAAGATTTAATTATTTTGGCATAGAAGAACTGGGGTGTAGGCCAGATGTGCGGGGCTGGAGGCGGAGCAAGAGGATTCACCAGAGACAGAATGGGGAGCAGAATACGTGGATCTACTGAAACACTGCTGAGGGGGGGACAGCGGGCCAGACAGGAGAGGTCTGCTGCGCCATATGTGGGTCAGCTCCCTGGCCAGGGATTGAACTCAGGCTGTTAAGGTGAGAGCACTGAGACTTAACCTCTAGGCCACCAGGGAGGCCCCTAAACATGTATGTTATCACACCACAACTACCACCAAAGCACCAATTATCCTCCGCTATCATCTACCTACTAAGCCCCCTCTTTTACTCCCATGCCCTCTGCCCCCATTTGTCCCTTCTGGTAGCTTCAGTTCTGGTGTCAAGATTTCAAGGGCTTGGTTTTGGTTTGCTTTACAGAGAGTATTTTAAAAAACATTGGGGGCATCCCTGGTGGCACAGGGGTTAAAGTCTCAGCACTATCAAGCTATTGCCGGCCACTACGGCAGGCCAGGGAGCTGACCCCCACAATTTTTATAAATAAAAATTCTTAAAAAAAAAAATAAAGATTGGGCCTCCCCAGTGGCGCAACGGGTTAGGTGCAGCGCTGTGGAGCTGTCTGCAGCTGCCCCATGAGTGAGTTCGATGGCAAGCCAGGGAGCTTCCCACATGGCGCAGCAGACCTCTCCTGCCTCGCCCGCTGCTCCCCTCGGCAGTGTACTTTGATCTATCTGCCTGTTCTGCTACCCACTGTCTCTGGTGAACCCTCTCACCTCTCCACACCTCTGGCCTACACCCCAGCTTGTATGCAAAAATAAATATTTTTTAAAAAAAGATTGCTTAAGGAAGATACTGATTTGCTTTTGCTGGTTTATAATTGAGTAAATATATACCACATAATCTCACTCAAATTTGACTTTCACTATAGGCAAAGAATTTTATTTCACATGCAGTGAGTTGACTTTTCTGCACATCTAGTTCTCTTTCTTCTTTCCAGGCCAAATCTGTCAGTCATGTAGAGTGTACCTACAAGGTAGTCACAAAGCCCCTCTGTATAAGACTCGCCTAACCATAGCTAAGAAGAGCTATTAAAGCTTGCGCCTCCCTGGTGGTGCAAGGGGTTAAGTCTCAGCACATGAAGCTACCCGCAGCCACTTCAGTACCCACTGCAGCACAGCAGACCTGTCCTGTTTCGCCTGCTGCTCCCCTCAGCAGTATGTTTCAGTCAGTCCACCTGTTCTGTTCCCACGCTGTGTCCAGTGGATCCTCTCACCACCTCCCCCCACACACACCTCTGGTCTACACCCCAGTTCTTGTATGCATAAATAAATAAATCCTTTTTAAAAAAAAATAAATCTGAAAAAAAAGCTGTTTAGTGGCTTCCATCCACCAACAAAAAAGGTATCTAAAGACCGTGAGGAAAACTTTAAATGTGGGAGGATACAAATAACTTCCCATGTGTACATATATGGGATTTCTATCTACCCTTTACTATTCCGTTCCTTGCAATTTGCTACTCAGTCTACTCTAATGCGGTTCACATCACTGTTCCACTGAGATAATCTCTCCATCATATCACTGCTAAGTTCTGAAGATATCATCTGCTGTTCTCTACGCCCTTGACCTCTGCAGCCGCTGACACCCCCCTGCCTTTTCACAGTGCCCCTTCCTCAGTCTGCCTCTGTGACATCACTCTAGCCTGGTCTCTTCCCTCCTCTCCTATCATGTTAACATTTCCCTGGTTTTTGCCTTAACCTGCTTCATTTTCTCATTTTACATCCTTTTGCCCAGTGGCCACATACACTACAAAAGTTTCAATAACATTTAACACTGCTGATGCCCTAACTGGTAGCGCAAGCATAAAGTTCTCTCCAAGACTCCGGCTGTACAGTGAACACAGGCTGTGCACTGCCTACTACGCGGCACCATCTGCATATGTCCAAAGATAACAGTCAACATGTTCAGAAAGGATCTCCTCACCACAGTCCTTCCCAAATGTCCTGTGTTCTCTCTATGCATGTTACCATTATCCACTCAGTTAACAAAACCAGAAACCAGCGTGTGATCCTTGACTTTCATTCTTGCACAGCCAATAAACAGCGTGAAATCAAGTGGGTCACAGTTTGCAACCCTGGTTCTGCCACTATTAGTCTCTAGAGGCTCAATCCTTACACTTTTGAAGTTTCATCTGTGAAATGGAAATAATAGGGTTATAGTAAAATTTAAATGGCAAACTAATAAATCAGGGGACATTAGTTACTATTATTACTCAGGGCACATCTGAATATTGTTCTCCAACATTATCAAAGCAACTTCCTGCTGTTCCTGTCTCTGGTCTTGCCTTCCTCCAGACCACAGGCAGAGTATTTGTTTTCTAAAACACAAATCTGATCATGCCTCCTCCACTCGCTGTATCCCAAACACGACGCTGTGCAGATGTTCTGTGCTGCCTCCTCTCAGGCCATCAGCCCAGAATCAGCCATCACCCTGAGATGCTTTTCTACCTTCCCTCTCCCCACCTGCTTCTCCAAGTTATACTGATCCTGTACTTGTAGGTATCGGTGGCTCCTTGTCTAAGGAGGCTTCTACTGATAACCCCGCCCCCATCATCTGAATCAATTTTCCTAGTCTGACCATTTAAAAATATCTTCATTCTGAAATGCTAAAATAACCAACCAGATCAACAATCTAAGCTTTGATTTAAAATGCAAATTATTTTGAAGTCCTCAGTGTTAATTCCACTTTTTCCTAAAACAGAGCCTGAATTATCTACTTTTTGATCAAAACAGATGTTATCTGCCATTTTACACAGCCAGGCGATCTATAATTTGCACTAGACACAAGGAGTCCTAACTAGATATGTAACTGTGCTAAGTCAATGGCGCTCTAAAGTAGTACTGTTCAATAAAAATAAAAATATTAATATATTTTACATATTTAATGTCTTTTACTTCTGTATCTTTTATATATTTATGTATCAATTTAACCCAATATGTATTATTTAACCCAATGTATCAAAAACACATTTAACATGTAGTTAAAAATCATTGATATTTTACATACTTTTCCAACCTAATTCTTTGAAATCCAGTGTGTATTTTATTCTTGCACACATTTCAATTCAGACTGGCCATATTTCACCACAATACTCATCTGTAGTTAGTAGTGGCTACCTTCCTGCACAGCACAGCTCTACGGCTCTAGGATTTTCATTCAAATGATAGGTTAAGACCTACATCTCTTAGATTTCTTTATTCAGTATCCTTTTTAAGGGTATTCTAGGCACAGAACCTGGCACAGACTATTAATGGTAGGTGAAAATGGAAAAAAAAAAGAAAGTGAAATTTATTTACTGACAGGAATGACCTCAGATAATCCTATTGCTTATATTTACAGAAATAACAGCTTCCCTACCAGGAAATGATTCCTCAATGTTTGAGGGGCAACTCACATTAGGAACACTTGATGGCTTTTTAATCACCATAAATAAAGTCTCTGAAGCACTCAAAAGCTTAGAGTTCTCCTAGCAGTTGCAAAAAACAGTTTTTTCTCAATCTTAATTACAAGTCATTAAAATATGAAGACAATAGAGTTGCCTTTTTATGAGAAAGAAGACAAGGTAACAAGACATACAGATTTCAGAAGTCAAGAGCTTGCGCTCTGTATACTTCAGAGTTCTTGAGAGCTACTAACTCTTCACTAGCTCTGTCAGCTTTAAGAATCTCAAGCCAAAGTACCCATTACTTTGATCATTGATGTAATCCATTGCCTTATGCTGAGGAACTATGCCCTGAAAGGCAGTTATGACTTTAAAAAAAAAAAACCACCCTGAGAATGGGCATATGGCAGAATTGTGACTCAAATCCAAGCCTGCCTTCTACAAGTCTGTGTTCTTTCCACTATAAAAGAAAATTCCCAGTCGAGAAATAATAAGCACCCTTCTTTGCTTAGGAAAGAGACAGGAAACCCTTATCAGTTTGTCATCCAAATGGGGAGGGGGTTACAATTATGTAGGAGGTAGAGGGCTGAAAGAGCAGTAAAGAATTCTAATACAAGTAGGCTGTTTTAGGACATACAAGAAGCTGTGTCAAAGAAGTTGTCTTTAAAAAAAATGTTTACAAAGACTTGCCTTTGAAAATCTTAATAAAAACCATCTTTAAGACTTGAAGACAACAATTTACACACCCAAAAAGATGGTTAACATCTGAAAACATGATTAATAGTAGACCTACTTTTTTGCAAGTAGGAATCTAAATTGATAAAAATTTAGGAAATCTAAATTGTAGTCTCCTTACAGAATTCTTCATGTAATCTTAATAGCAATTACACTGCCCAGTACAAATATTCACTCACATAGGTACTAACTGACGTGGATAAGCACTAAGTATTTCAAAATATATAACATTGTCAAACTTCACTTCTTGATGATTATAAAGTATAAAATACTTCATTTAAAAGAGCAATTTCCTTTCTGCTCACTGAGAGATTAAGCCAACAGATAGTTTACAAACAGGAAATATTCCAGACAAAAAGATGTGCCTGTTTTCTTAAAAAAACAACTTAGTTTGGGGCCTCCCCGGTGGCACAGCGGTTAAGCGCTGCGCTGTGGAGCTGTCAGCAGCGATGACGCGAGTTCGACGCCCGGCCGGGGAGAATTCCACATGGCGCGGCAGACCTCTCCTGCCTTGCCCGCTGCTCCCCTCAGCAGTGTATTTCTGATCTGCCTGTTCTGCTCCCCGCTCTTGTCTCTGGTGAACCCTCTCGCCGCCCCACACCTCTGGCCTGTACCCCAACTTGTATGTATAAATAAAAAAAATTAAAAAAAAACACTTAGTTTGAACACCAAAGTACTACACTATATTTTTGTATTTAATCCCTAGAATGCAACTGAAACAAAACATTGTTAGACAGTATCTTACAGAGGTGGCTATCCCGTGGATCAAAACATACAATCTATTCTTGTCAATATATATCCGAGTATGCAACAACTATGCACAATACATACAGACTTTGTAATTCTTAACATTGAAATGGGCTGTTTAATACATAGTATTAAAGTGATGAGTGATGATCTGACACCTTAAAACCAGGCAGAGGAGTCAAACAGTATCTGGTCTCTACCAGTGAGGCTAGGACATAACCAAACTCCTGGGACACCCATGAAATACCCCCACTAAATCACAGATTGTCACAGCTGTGGATTATGGAGCTATGTAGGCGGTAACCTTACATCAAGAAAGAAGAAATATTGAAGGCATAAACCCTATGATCGTCACAGAAATGACACAAGCCAAGAGATTCTACAGGGTGGAGCGTTAATTGCCTGTCAGCTTTGGGGGAAATCCTAACTTTGTAAACAGAATGGAGACTAGGTGGCTGGAATGGTATGCTTAGCAGTGGAATTACTTGGGCTTCCTCCATTGGGGTAGCTTATAACCCCCATAAGTCAAAAGAGCTGGCACCACAAGACACAGTGGGGCTGTTCCTTAAAAAGCAATTGCTAGGAATCTTCCCAACAGAATTCCTTTTCCCAGTCAGAGAAGCTCCCCAAGAGCTTTGCTCTGATGCTGTAATTCTCCACGTCTACAAAATGACCCTGACACCTAGTGTTTTGTTTCTACAGCCTTTTATGAGCTCAGCAAATACACTTGGTAGTGCTGTTATGATCCAGAGTGTTTTACCTCTGCCAGATTTTAGTTCACTTCCTAAAATAATTATATCAGAGGTTACAGATCAATGCTCTGTGGGCCGAATCCAACTGACTAAGTTGACGGTTTGGCCCAAACAGTGTTGGGGGGCGGGAGGAAGTTGAACCAAACTTTAAAACAGGAAATTTTACATAAAAATGTGTATATCTACCTTTTCTCTGAAAAAGGTCAGAAGATCTAGCAACAGCAGGCAACAACTGACTAAAGCTGAGGCATTGTTGTTCCTTTTGGAAGGACACATACTCTCCAGTTTGCATAGTTCTGACACTCCCTAGGGTGTCCCTGACACTGAGGGCTGGACTTGTTTCCCTCATTGACATAGTTGCTAGGTCTGTGACACCTGAAACGTGTTCAACAGAGAGGTTTAAAGACAGGACTGTAATTATTAGTCTAGTCTATGTGTCTCAATGGTATGGCTATTGACATGGTAATTGTGGATGCAATAATACTTCACCATACAAGCCTGCCTCAGCAGCAACAAAGCACAAACAGACAAAGCACAAATAGACAATAGCATTCTCTAATGAAAAGAACCAGAGTTTTATGGACAAATGCTTGATTCTAGAACTGAGACAGGAGATATGCAGAATAAACCTGGAGTATCTTGCAGGTGCCAGAGAGTAAGCTACTGCTTAAAACAAAACAAAACAAAAAACCACTTCATGAGAATGGGAGCATGTCAAAGGACACAAAAGCCAACCAAGAGTTCCCAATGGTCAATGCTAGAAAAATCTATGCAACAAAATAAATATTATTGGATTATGACTCAAAGTATAAATATCCATGAGCCTATACTAATATCATGAAGTGACTGAATAAATGGGGAGAAAAGGCAAATCTCTTATGCAGAAGAATTCCCAATAATCTGTGTAGATCGTTCACCATCAAAGAGATGAAGCCTAATTTTCCAGTACAAAGTATGGACTACATATAGGGATTTCTTTCCAAACAGCATAGTACAAAAAGGAGTTTTAAAAAAATAAGGGGCCTCCTGGTGGCACAGGGGTTAAAGTCTCAGTGCTGTCAAGCTGTAGCCAGCCACTGTAGCATGAGTTTGATCCAGACCTCACAGCAGACCTTTCCTGTCTCGCTCGCTGCTCCCCTCAGCAATGTATTTCAGTGGATTCACCTGTCCTGCTCCCCACTCTCTCTGGTGAATCCTCTCACTCCCCACACCCCCTCTGGCCTACACCCCAGTTCTTATATGCATAAATAAAAATAAATCTTAAAGTAAATAAATAAAAGACACTAACTTCACAGAGGAAAAATCTGACAAACACCTCCTCAGCCAGGTGATCAAAGTAAACATTAACAATGACAGATCATCTTGATAATGTGAACTCTTGAAATAGTAGGAGAAAGTGAGTGTGACACTTAATCTCTGTGATCTTTCTCCCAAAAACCCATAACCTCAGACAAATCCCCAAATACCTGGTCAGTTTTCCTCAAAACTGACAAGGTTATCAAAACAAGGCAAATCTGAGAAATTGTCACAGCCAAGAGGAAACTAAGGAGAGATGATGACTAAATGTAATGTGGTATCCTGGCGGGGTCCTGAAACAGAAAAATTACATTAGGTAAAAACTAAGGAAATCTGAATAAAGTATACATCTTAGCTAATAACGCTGTCTCAGCATTGGTTAATGGTAAAAAACATACCATGCTAATATATGCTGTTAATAGCAGAAGAAATTGTGCAAGAAGTATATGGGAACTATACTGTCATCACTATTTTTCTGTAAAAGTAGTTTAAAAAAATTAAGTCTATTTAAAATCTATCTATCTATCTATCTACCTACAGATAGATAGATCTCAAGATAGTATGAGCCCTGGCACAGGAGTTTTATTCTTATCTGCGGTTCTGAAAGCACCTTTTTCTCAGTAGTCTGGAAATCCGAGAAAATGGGAGAGATAGTTATCCTTTCACTAACTTCCCAACTTAATATGGAAAAATGTCCAAAAACTCAGACTGTTCTGGTGCCTTCAAGTAACAGCAGAAAGGATGTTAGACCACACTTTCAGGGCAAGTGGCAGGGGGTTCTTTCCCAAGTATCATCACAGAATCAGTCTTCTTTGCTTTTAGGCCACAGCTATCTTCTACAGTAACTCAATTCTGCATCACCACACAGAAGAGATCAGCAGTTCAAAGAGACCACTGTTTTTCTTTTTTTGTGTGCTATAAGAGGATGTGACTTATCATCCTGAGTCCCCCATTCTATTTAGAGAAAAAAGAATGAAGTCTGGGCCTACAAAGCATGTATAAAATTTTTAGATACATAGCCACAAAAAGTTTTTTTAATAACTTTTTCTAAGAGTGTTTTTATGTAAGACAACATTTTCATATGACCCATTTTCATTTTGAGATGAGCAAGTGATACACAGAACAGTAACCTTATTGATTTATTTTAACAGCTGAGCATTCTCTCCCCAGCATTTGGATATTAACTTTACTCTTGGTAAACTCTTTAATTCAACATTAACACTGTCCTTTTTTTTTAACACTGTCCTTTTATGGCAAATATTGACTTAGAGTCATCATACATGAAAGTTTTTCATTAATTTCTTGATTCAGCTCATAGCCACAGTAGAGTTACAATAAGGTACCCTGTTTATACTGTACATTTTCAGGGCTTTATCAGACTTCTTTATCACTTACTTCATCTTGAATATTATTGAAAACATAAACTTCAAGTATGACCAAATACCATGCACTACTATGAATGCTGTTTTCTACCATGTGCTTATTCCAGTCTCTGATGAGACAATGCAAAATCCAACCCACATCCATATTAACACTCTCCCATTAACTTGAGTCAGCAACTTTTCCCCTTCCTCAATGCCTATACAAGTCTATGTGTTTATTACCAGTTTAGCACCTGAAATGTTTATTAACTTTTTATTCTCTAGATTTCATCACTATAATTCTTTTTTATTTATTTATGCATCTAAGAACAGGGGTGTAGGCCAGAGGTGTGGGGGGTGAAAGGATTCACCAGAGACAGAGTGGAGAGCAAAACAGGTGGACCCACTGAAATACACTGCTGAGGGGAGCAGTGGGCAAGACATGAGAGAGAGGTCTGCTGCACCATGTGGGTTGGCTCCCTGGCCGGGGATTGAACTCAGACCACAGCGGTGATAGCATGAGAGTGCTGAGACTTAACCCCTACACCACCAGGGAGACCCAGGATACACACTTTTTCTCAAGCACACATGGGCATTCTCCAGAATAGACCACAATCTGGGTCACGATAAAATTATCAACAAGGTCACAAAGACTGAGATCATATCGAGCATCTTCTCAGACCATAAAGGCATCAAACTAGAAATCAACTATCAAAAGAAGGCAGGGAAATCCCTTTTTACAAGGAGACTGAACAACACACTACTGAAAAACTAATAGGTTAATGAAGAAATCAAAAAATAGCTCAAGACAAATGATGAGGACACAACTTTCCAAAACTTATGGGATGCAGCAAAAGCAGTACTGAGAGGATGTATATAGCAATACAAGCCCATATGAAGGAACAAGAAGTGCTCAAATAACCAACCTCCTATCTTATCTTGAGGAATTAGTAAAAGAACAGAGAAATCCAAGTCAGTAGACCAGAAATAATAAAAACCAAAGAAAAAAATAAATGAAATAAAAATAAAGACAGTTCAAACAATTAATGAAACCAAAAAGCTGGTTCTTCAAAAAAAAAATAGTCAAACTTATAGCAAAGCTCACTAAGAAAATAAAGGAGAAATCTCAACTAAATAGAAAAAAGTGAAAGAGAAATTACAACCCATGCTGCAGAAATTCAGAGGACAGAGACTACTATGAACATATATATGCTAACATTCCATAACCTAGTTATCTGAGACTTAATAGGAAAAAGAGAAATCCTAAACAAACCAATGACAAGGAATTTGAAACAGTAATCAAAACTCTCCCAATAAACAAAAGTCCAGGACCATATGGTTAAAGGTGAGTTCTACCAAACCTTCAGAGATGAACTAATACCAATCCTGCTCAAACGCTTCCAAAAAATTGAAAAAGGACCATTTCCAAACACATTTTACAAGGTCAGTATTACTCTCTAATATCAAAACCAAACAAAGACAATACAAAAAAAAAAACTACAGACCATTTTGCTTAATGAACACAGATGTAAAAATCCTCAATTAAATCCTAGCAAACTGAATCCAACAATGCATTAAAAGGATCAGACACCATGACAAAGTGGGACTCATACCGGGAACACAACAGTGGTTCGATATCTGAAAAATCAGTGTAATTCATAATAACAACAAAAAGTTCAAAAACCATACGATCATATCAATGCTGAAAAAGCATTTAATATGATTCAATATCCACTTATGATAAAAACCCTTAAAAATGGGATAAAGAGAACATACCTTAATACAATAAAAACCATTAAAAAAAAACCCATAGCTAATAACATTCTCAATGGTGAAAAACTGAAAGCTTTTCCACTAAGATCTGATACAAGAAAAGGATGTCCACTTTATCACCACTATTCAACATAGCATTGAAAGTCCTAGCTAGGGCAATTAGATAAGAGAAAGACATAAAAGGAATCTAAATTGGGAAGGAGGAATTTAAAACTATGATCATTTGCAGATGACATGATATCATACATAGAGAGCTCTCAAGACTCCACAAAAAAAAAAAAAAACAATTGAAACGATCAGTTTAGCAAAGTGGCAGGGTATAAAATCATTACACAAAAAATCAGCTGTCTTCCTATATATAAACAATGAGATAGAAGAGGAGGAAATTAAGAAAGCAATCCATTTACAATCACACTAAAAAAAATTAAATATCTAGGAATAAAACTAACAAAGGAGGTAAAAGATCTATACAAAGAAAACTACAAGACTTGGTTAAAAGAAATAACACACAAAGAAATGTAAAAATATTTCCTGCTCACGCATTGGAAGAACCAACTTTGTCAAAATGGCCATCCGACCCAAAGCAATATATGGATTCAATGCAAGCCCAACAAAAATATCAATGGCATTTTTCTTTTTTTTTAAAGATTTATTTATTTATGCATACAAGCTGGGATACAGGCCAGAGACATGGGGCGGCGAGAGGGTTCACCAGAGACGGAGTGGGGAGGAGAACAGGCAGATCGACAGAAACACACTGCTGAGGGGAGCAGCGGGTGAGGCAGGAAAGGTCTGCCACGCCATATGGGAATCTCCCCGGCCGGGCACTGAACTCGTGTCGCCAGTGCCAACAGCTCCACAGCACAGCTCCCAACCGCTGCGCCACCAGGGAGGCCCTCCATGGCATTTTTCAAAGAACTGGAACAAACACTACTGAAATTCATATGGAATTACAAAAGAACCAAAATAGCCAAAGCAATCTTGACAAAACAAATAGAATGGAGTTATCACATATATAGACTTCAAACTCTATTATAAAGGCATAATTAAAAAATTTATAATCATTTAACAATTTCTAACTTGACTCCTAAATCCATTGTTCATTCATTTAATGAGATCTGAACACTCAGCACTGAGTTTGGAGATACAGAGTCCCTGGCCCTCAAGGTGTGAGAAACACACCAATAGTAATAAGGGTGGGGTTGGGGTTAAGTCTTTCAAGAAATTATGAGCAAAAGAAGCAATTATGGCAGGAAAAGGAATACTGAGAAAAGGTTCATGGGAAAAACAGCATTTAAGTTGGGTTGCAAAGAATAGGAACTTTTTAATAAAATCAAAATTACATTATAGAACTAGAAGAAACTCACACATCATCAAACCCAGTAGCTCTCAACTGGGGGCAATTAGGCCCTGGAAGGCACATCTGGCATGTCTAGAGACATTTTTGGTTGTCTTAGAGGACCAATGCTATTAGCGTTTGGTGGGCAGAAGCCAGGGATGCTATTAAACATCCCACGGTGTACAGGACGGCCCCTATCTACAACAAATAATCCAGTCCAAAATGTCAAAAGTGCCAAGGCTGAGAAACCCTGAACCCAACCTCAGTACAACCCCCTCATTTTACACAATAAATTAACTAAAGGTTAGAGACATTAAAAACTTGTTAAAAGCCAAGATTTTATATATATATATATATATATATATATATATATATATATATATATATATATATATATATATATAAATATATATATATGAATAACCTGTGTGTGTGTGTGTGTGTGTGTGTGTGTGTGTGTTCATTATATGGGCCTCAAAACACTGTCTGGTGTTTAATTCACAACACACACACCCACGGATGTTATTATACTAGGAAACAATATTAAAAAGACTGGGGAGATTTTTATAAGGTGGAAAAACTATCTAGAAATCAAAGCTGATGTTATATAGTCTTTCTTGATATATATCGCCAACAGCTCAAAGAAAGAATTATGCTATGCCACTTTTGAAAGTATACCCTTATTTGTTCATAATACTAGATGCATCATCGCTATAACTCAGTTACTAGTCACAGATTTGAGAGTAAGAAAAATTATATAAGCACTAGAATGCTGGAGTATCAGCCTATGCACTTACACCCACGTACTACCTTGGGGCAGGCCTTTCAAGCTACAGCAGCTCCAACCAGTAGGTGTCTTGGACCCAGGTAGGATTAGTCTCTTTTATTCAAAATCAACAGCTAAGTTACTCTCCCATTAGCTGGCGAGGTTTCTCATAATAAATGAATAATACAAGAACTTGCTTTAGGGTCCTGATTTAGAACCTAAACACATGAAGTCACATTAACATATTTTGTTTTTAAACCATTAACATTTTATAATTCAATAGCGCTTAGAATCATAAAGTATTAGAACTAGAAAAAAGCCCAACAATTCGAGTAAATCTTTTTTTTTAAATTTTTTTCCAAAAATTTAGGGCCTCCCTGGTGGCGCAGCAGTTAAGCGCTGCACTGTGGAACTGTCGACAGCAGCGACGCAAGTTCGACACCCGGCCAGGGAGATTCCCACATGGCACGGCAGATCTCTCCTGCCCCGCCCGCTGCTCCCCTCAGCAGTGTGTTTCTGACTATCTGCCTGTGCTGCTCCCCACTCTGTCTCTGGTGAACCCTCTCGCTGCCCCATGCTTCTGGCTTGTACCCCAGCTTGTATGCATAAATAAATAAATCTTTAAAAAATATTTATTTATTTATGCATGCATGCAAGAGCCAGGGTGTAAGCCAGAGGTGTGGGGGGGTTGGTGAGGGATTCACCAGAGACAGAGTGGGGAGCAGAACAGGCAGAGTGACTGAAGTACACTGCTGAGGGGAAGAGTGGGCCAGACAGGAGAGGTCTGCTGCACCATGTAGGAAGCTCCCTGGCCGGGGAGGGGATCAAACCGTGCTGCAGTAGCTGTGGACAGCTTCATAGTGCTGAGACTTAACCCCTTGCGCCACCAGGGAGGCCCCTAAATCTTTTACTGTTATCGTTGCTCTTAAATGCACAAAAGGGTAAGGGCAAGGGGGTAAGGAAAACAAACATTTTAACAGCAATACATTTCATTTTCAAAGTTCTTTGTTCTAATGTAACTATAGGATACATAAACACGAAGATATATACTTCTTACCTCCAATTTTTCAATTGGTGAAACTTCAATTAAGATATCTTGTCCAGTTTGACATGCAACAACTCAGGGTGAAGTTTGAAGGAAAGGTTCAAGAGTGAAGACACTGTCCTAAAACAATGAAAGACCAAAGTAAGATTCAAACTGCGAAGGGTTTAAAGAAGACAGCGTGTGCAAGTGATAGGGTATGAACAAAAAGGTCGTGAAAAAGAAAGCAGCCATTTCTATACCTTTACTACCTGAAATTTCAGTGGATGAATTTTATGTTCCACGGATACTAACAGGAAGAGCACGTGACTGCCCAAGTTACCCTACTGTCTTTCCCAGTCAGTCAACTTCAGTGCTCCAGGCAGAGTTGGCAACAGCAGAGGGGATGTCAAAGCTTTTCTGAGGTTTTGGCTTTAGAGAAACCTACCAAAGAGGAACTTTACTTGGATCCTTGGTGTCCCTGCAGCTCCCTGCCACTAACTTTTAATGGGTTCGTTTCCAAAACTGCACTGAGGCCCTTTAAGGGCCATAAATCTTTGACTCTGTGCTGAGTATGATTTATTGTCTGTTAATTTTTTTTTTAATTTCCATACCCAAGCGAGCACCACATCTCCACTACAAGGCCCAACAGGGAAAGGGACGTACAGTTGTCATACTGTCCCACCACTACACTTTCTCAATAGAATTAGAGCTGCTCAGTCAGGGCTGGGAGAACCACCCTATAACCCCAGCCCACAAAATCACTAATCATCACTCAAGAATAACTTTATATTAGGGGTATTATGTGTAACAGGAGTACTATAGTTAATTTAATACTGCTATAAGATACACAGGAAGGTTGTTAAGAGAATAAATTCTAAGAATGTTCATCACAAGAAGAAAAGTTTTTTTTCTTTTTTTGTCCTTCTTTTTAATGTATCTATATAAGAAGATGGATGTGAACCTATGGTGATAATCATTTCACAATCTGTTGAAATCAAACCATCACACTGATTCCTTGAACTTATACAGTGATGTGTGTCAGCTGTTTCTCAATAAAACTGGGGTGGAGGGAACTTTAACTTCCTCAAGAAAGAAGAAAAGTACTCTGCTATACACCTTAGGGAAACAGTCTCGGCTAAAGAAGAAAGCAGAGTCTAAACTGCCCCAAGTGGGACTGTTAACTCATGAACTGACTAGGTATTTCATCAGGCTAGCCCTAGTAAATAAGGAAAAAGCTCTTCCAGACAGAAAAATTTTAGCTAATAATGGCACAAGTGACCAAATGAGAACAATCATAATTTTACAACTTTTAATTAACTATTCCATACAATAGTAACCAACGGATATGAAAGCATAAGGTGAAAGGTGGTGCTTCATGAATGGATCAGATGTTAGCACCTGAACTCTCTGATGAATCAGACAAACTGACGATAAAATTTTTTTTAATACAACAGGAAAAACTTGAACATGGACTAGGTATTGTGTAGCTATTAAGAAATCATCTGGTGTGTTGTTTATAATAATGCATTGCAATTATATAGGGAAATGTATCAGTTTACAGGACTATTATTTAGGGATGAAACAATGTCTTAGATATGCCACAAATTCCCAGCAAAAAGAGGTAAAGGGAAGATAAGACAAGAACAGTGGAATGTTGATGACTCTACTATGGGCAGTTCATTGAACTTTCTGTGTACATTTAGAAAAGTAAAAAAGTTAAAAAGAAAATCAATCAATTAGGAGTCACTATAGAGTCCTTTAAGAAGAAAAGAAGGGGCCTCCCCGGTGGCGCAGCGGTTAAGCGCTGCGCTGTGGAGCTGTCGGCAGCGGCGACGCGAGTTCGACGCCCGGCCGGGGAGAATCCCACATGGTGTGGCAGACCTCTCCTGCCTCGCCCACTGCTCCCCTCAGCAGTGTATTTCTGATCTGCCTGTTCTGCTCCCCGCTCTGGCTCTGGTGAACCCTCTCGCCGCCCCATGTCTCTGGCCTGTACCCCAGCTTGTATGTATAAATAAAAAATAAATCTTTAAAAAAAAAAAAAGAAAAGAAGCACTATATTCAAATTAATACTTGAAGCTGATGACTTTCATTATTTTGTAGAGACTGCAGGAAAAGAAGCTAGAAATATAAAACTACTGAGAGGGTTCTTAAGGCAGTCCAGAGACAAAATCCTCAAATAAGCAAAACCATTATAATTAAATAAAATTTAATAGTACTATTATGATTGATGTTATTATATCAACATTATAATCGGTACTTGGTTATATTAATTATAATATACATTTAAATACTAATTGAAAACATATTATATGCAAGATGCTGCAATAAGTGATAAAAGTGGGAAGCCCAAATCACTTCTTGAAGCTTGTTCTTGAACTTGTGAAAAAGAATATACTCTGTACCTTAGTAACAGAGTTCAGAGAAGGGAAAGATGGATTCAGGTAAAGCAAGTTTAGTATAGAAAAAGTAGACAACAGGAAAGATGCAGAATTAAAAGAGGAAAAAAATACAAATGTTCTGATTGAGGAAGTTCAAAAGATATTGGTACTAGTTACAGTTCTAGCAACATTTTAAAGCACGACAGATTTGTGAGTGGGACAGGGAAGAAACCTAGTGAATGAACTTCCAAAAAAAGAATCCTTTGATAGAGATTAAAAAATAGTTTCCATGAGAAATGAAAATAATTGTAAATCTGAAAAGGTGTCATCCTGTTTCCTAAAACATGTGGTAAATGAATACCATGTGACTGAATATGCTCCAAGTAAATAAGGGCATTTGACATTCACAAGTCTAATGTAAGATAACCACTCAAGGTTATCATTGCAAGAAGGTTAAAAATGAGATGTGAGCACCCTTCAGAGGCAGAAGCACCACCATGAGTATAGGAGTACTGACTCAGTTGCTGGGTCCATGACAGAAAAGCCTTTTGCTCTCCTTAGCACTCAGATTCAAAACAAAGTTAAATGTTGATCTTAGAGAAAATAAGATTTGACTAGGATCTTATTAAGCCTGACTGGAGAAGCAAGAAGGGAACCCTTATAGAAGATATCCAGTAAGGAAGTTAGAGAGGGTATGTGTTGAACCGTAAGAGTAACAAGAAAGATGGCTAATGCATAAGAAAGAGAAGAGGCATCTTTTAGAATTAGGAAAACTGATGTATGTCTAAAGAGAGGAAAAGGGACTAACTGTGTATGTGGGGATGAAAAAGAACTAGTGACAAAACAAGCTTTCAACAGGGCAGAGGGGTTGACAAATTCCACAGCCAGTGGGACCCTGTTCCAGAAATGGGGTGGGGTGGGGTCCAGGAAGGAGAAGATATGACAGAGTAATCCCCCAAATCGTCTCAACCTTCAGGACACAAGTCATGAGGTCATTTTATTATATGATTTGTGGAAAGAAGAAAGCATAATATAACAAAACTGCAAAGTCAGTGAGCATTTATACCAGCATTAACTGGCCAAAACTGCTCGAAAAAATGCTTCAATAGTCATAGACAAAGAATAAATGCCATTTACCAGGTATGGGGGTCACAGACAAATTACTTTATTTCTCATAGGCCCTGTTTCCAAATCCTTCACTAACACCACATCAATCACATCTCACATGGCTATTGTAGGAATTAATTTACATAGAAGGGAAATGTTTGTAATTTGTAAAACACCATATTCAGGCCTCCCCGGTGGCGCAGCGGTTGAGCGCTGCACTGTGGAGCTGTCGACAGCTCGCGATGCGAGTTCAACGCCCAGCCGGGGAGGATCCCACATGGTGCGGCAGACCTCTCCTGCCTCGCCCGCTGCTCCCCTCAGCAGTGTATTTCTGATCTGCCTGTTCTGCTCCCCACTCTGTCTCTGGTGAACCCTCTCGCCGCCCCACACCTCTGGCCTGTACCCCAGCTTGTATGTATAAATAAAATAAATCTTAAAAAAAAAAGAAACTGTGTGCCATTTAAAAAAAAAACACCATATTCATCGTTACGTTGCTTGAGAGTGTTTATGTGGCAGCAAACCTAGGAATCTCGATGGAACTACCTCTTATTTTCCCTATTTCACCAGGACAGACAGACAGATATTATATCTACATATAGGTACATTAAAACAGAAGTCAAGATGATAAAAGTTATGACTAGGAAAACATTCTTTGATATGAGGGGGGAAAATGTAGCTGATGTTGTGCATGCCAATTTCAATAGCAATTAAGAGGGATTTCATGATCTGAGAGTCATTCCAGACACTATTTTTAGCTGAAACTTAAATATAATAAACCTGTTCACTGTTAAGGTTTAAAAACTGTCCAAGGTTAAAGCAACTTAAAATGCTGCTGAGTATTAGGTTATGAAATTATATTTACACACACACAAAGCGATACTTTGAAATAAAAATGTACAAAATTATAGGAATACAGTTATAAGGAAAAAAGCACAAAAAGGAGGAGCTAAGTCTCAAGTCCTAGAGAAACTTGACAAAATCATTACCAAGCAAGTAAATTTAGCCATCAAGAGCCAACAGAGGATTTCAGTCTCTTGGTTATGGAACATTAGGTAATTTGAAACAAATTTCCCACTGAAGACAAGTAATGCAGCTGGACAAAATATAAGAAACTAATTTCTTACAGCTCAAAGAGCCAAAAGGATAGTGCTTTCAGCTCTCTTAAAGGACTGTAATTCAAAGAGGTGAACCCAGCAATCCAGAAGAAGCTAGAGGTTAAAACTGACAACCTGATAGGCTAGGAGAGACAAAAGGAAAAATCAATCTTCCCTCACCTTCAGGTTAGGAACCTGAAGGGCTGCATCTTAGAAATAAGGCTGAACCAGGAATTATTCAGTTCACACGCTGAACACAACTTGGCCTGGAACTCTTCTGGTTGGCCTAGAAAAACCTTGAAAGCTGAGAGTAGACTGACTAAGCGATGCTGAATTCCTTAGCAGATGCCCCCATCTTGCCAAAAAAAAAAAAAAATCATTTCTGGAAAATACCACGCTGGATCTCAAATGTTTTCTCAAATAATTTTTTTCAAACCCAATGTCCAGCATACAATTAAACAACCGGACACACAAGGAGACAAGAGAATCAGACAAAACAAATAGAAACAACAAACATAAGGGTTCCAAATATGAAATTATCAAACATAAAATTTATTCTTACTATATTCAAAGAGACGAAAACCAAACTTAAAAAAATCTCAGCAGTGAACTAGAAACCATAAAAAGTAACAAAGCAGATTTTTGAAAGGAGGAAGATGTAATGGTTACTGAAAAATGTGAAAACTAACATTTAGAATTCAATGAACAGGTTTTATAGCCAATGGACACAGTTGAGACAGTGAACCAGAAAAGTTGAGGGGGGAAAAAACTCAGAATGAAGAAAGGGTAAGAAACCTGCAGGCTAGAGTGAAAAGGGCTAATATCAGACACAGTTCATCAGAATCCCAGGAGGAGGAGTCAGTATGGGGCAGAAGCAGTATTTGAGTGTCTGAAATTTTCCAGAAATGATGAAAGATGTCAAATCACAAACTTAAGAATCTCAATGACTTCCCAGCTGAAAATCGAAAAATTTAAAAGCATGGGGTGGAAATAGTGTTTTGGGGGAAGATTACTTTCAAAGATCAACAGTTAAACTGATAGCTAATTCTCAACAAAAATGGAAGTTAATAAAAGACTGTGTAATGTTACTATCTCTAAGGAACCAACCTAGTATTCTACTGTAAAGAAAATATTCATCAAGACTGAAAATGAACTGTATCATCATATAAATAAAGAGTTCACATCCAGCAGACCCACACTAAGAAATCATACAATAACAGAAAACTGACCCAAAACACAAGGCCACAGACACAGAAAGGAATGAAGAACCATGAAAGTGTAAGCAAGCTAGTGAAAAATCTAACAGAACATTGACTGTATAAAATAATGTCTCACGGCTTTAAAAGATAAACAGCAACTTTCGCCAAACTCATTAAATTATATACATTAAACGTGCAGCTTTTTGTTACACATATACACACACAATGAGAAAATCAAAATACAGGACAACAGCATTTTATCAGGCATTAGGTGAATGGAACAGTGGTGTTTTAATGTGTGTTTCAATCAGGAGAATGGTATCAATTAACACTAGACTTTGATATGTGAAATATTCATGCTAGAAATGCTAAGGTAATCATAAAAAGAAAATGAGTGTGTGATATATGAACCAATAAAGGAAAACTGGTATTAAAAATAATCATTCGAATGAAAGAGAAAAATACAGAACTGGTGGAATAAAAATGTGAGACTGCATGTAATCTCAAAATACCAGTAATTATATTAAACAAAGATGGATTAAATATTCCAAAAAGACAAAGCTATCACACTGGGTATTTTAAAAAAACATTCAGATACATGTTGTTTCAAGACAGCCATCTAAAATATAATACAGAAAGCTGACTATAAAAGCGATAGAAAAATAATGCAAAACATTAGCAAAAAAAAAGATGGTATAGCTAAATTAGTTTCAAACAAAACAGACATCAAAGAAAAAGCGTCACTTCAGAGTTAAAAAGAGTCACTTCAAGGATGATAAAATGTATAATTCACCAGAATAAGATTAAGTTTGCCTATGCTTGGTAACACAAACTCAAATTACATATACAGCAAAACCTGACAGAACACTGTTAACAGTTTCTAGGAAAAACAGATATACATCAACATGATAGTGACAGATTTTGACATATCTCTCACTAGTTGAAAGAATAAGCTGACAAAAAAATTAATAAGGATACAGAAACGCAAAATAATCAACTGTCATATTATATAAAACACTCTGTCCAATAGCTGCAGAATATATGCTTTTCAAGTGCTTATACATTTACAAAAACTGACTACATACTAAGCCATCAATCACTCAAAGTTCTCTAAGGAACATACAATAAAGCTAAAAATCAATTAGAAAATATGCAATTAGAAAATTCTCATATTACTGAAGATTAGCAATATATGTTTAGATAACACATTGATCAAAGATATTACCATGAAATAATGAAAAGTACTTAAGTGAAAATCAAATAATCAGTGATCAAATAATGAAAAAATAAAAAAATATGGGATTCAGGTAAAACAATACTTGAAAGTGAAATGTGTAGTTTTAAATGTATATGTTAATAACGCAATAAAGATGTAAATTAATAGCTATTAATTCCTACTAAGTTAGAAGAAAAGCAAAATAAATTCTAAAGAAGTAGAAGGAAATAATATAGATATTAATAAAATCGAAATACACCCATACAGTTAGGTCTTTGGAAAATACAATTGTTAAACCTCTGGTGAAATTACATTATAAAAGAGAGAAAAAAGTACACATATACCCCTATCAGGAAAGAAAAAGGCATAAGAGAAATGAAAACATACATCTACACAAAAACCTGTACATGAATGTTCACAGCAGCATTATTCATAATAATGAAAAAGTGGCAACAACCTAAATGTCCATCAGCTGATAAATGAATGAAATATATAATGGAATATTACCTGGCAATAAAAAAATGAGTACACGTTGATTCTCAATGATGCATACCTGAAACATATAATGTTGTAATGCAATGTCACTTCAATAAAAAATAGAGGGAGGGGAAATGAGGTACTGACACCTGCTACCACATGGGTGAAACTTGAAAACATTATGCTAAGTGAAAGGGAGCTTTTCACAACAGGCAGATCTGAGGAGACAAAAAGATCTGTGATTCTTTAAGGCTAATGGGTACAGAAGGGGCTATATGAAAATGGAAGTCACTGCTAATGGGGTGACAGCATTTCTTTTTGGGATGATGAAAATGTTCTAAAATTGAGTGTGGTGAAGGTTGTACAACTCTATGAATACAATAAACCAGTGAATTGTACACTTAAAATGGGTAAAAGTGCATGGGTATCCTCATAGCTGTTAACAAAACAAAACAAAAAAAAGAATAAAAAGCGGTGGGGAACTATTGCTAAGAATTCAGAAACATTAGGTGATAAAAAAGCGTTAACTATAATGGGTAATTCAAAAGGACACCTGCACTCTTATGTTTATTGCAGCACTATTTACACTAGGTAGGATATGGAAACAACCCAAAAGCCCAAAAGTAGATGACTAGATCAAGAAGATGTGGTATATATATATATATACACATACACAATGGAATGCTATTCAGTATCAAAATCAAAAAAGATAAACTCCTGACATTTGCAGCAACATGGATGGAGCTGGAAGGGATTAGGCTCAGTGAGATAAGTCAGAAGGAAAAAGAAAAATATCAGATGGTTTCACTTATAGGAGGAGTATAGGGGAACCAAATAAGGGATCAGGAAAAGATATAATAATAAAAAAACAAAATTAAAAGGCAACTATAAATCAGAGACATTCTGCAGGGGAGGGGCAGGAGAGGGATCAAAACAGGGGAGGGAGGAGCACAAGGGACTATGGTGACAGTTCATGGGTGAATTGGTGGTGGGAATTTTATGGGGACTACACCTGAGAGGAGAAAGCACACACTGTACGAAAATGAACAATGATGTAAAATATAATTTTTTTAAAAAGCGTAACTATAATGGCAATACATTTGAAAATTCAGATGAAACAGTCTTATGAAATGTAATTTATCATGGCTATAAGAAATAAACCTGAAGTATACTATTACTGTATTTTAAAAACTGAATCTGAGCTAGAAGTGATCAGGCTCAGCGAAATAAGCCAGAAGGAAAGAGAAAAATACCGAATGATATCACATATAGGAGGAATATAAGAGAGCCAAACGAGAAATCAGAAGAAGAAAACAGCACACAAATCAAAAACAAAAGCAAAAACTAGCAGGCAAGCACAAATAAGAGACATTCTGCAGGGGAGGAGGAGGAAGAGGGACCAAAATAGGGACAAAAAGAGCACAAGGGCCTATGGTGATGGTTCATCGGTGAACTGGTGGTGGGAAACTTACAAGGGATACATAATAATGTAAAGGATATAAATTAAATTTTTAAAAAACCTGAATCTGCCATGAAAGTTTTCTCACAAAGAAATTCTAGGCCTCGGGGCCTCCCTGGTGGCACAGCAGTTGGGCGCTGCTCTGTGGAGCTGTTGGCTGCGGGCGATGCCAGTTTGACGCCCAGCCGGGGAGAATCCCACATGGTGTGGCAGACCTCTCCTGCCTCGCCCGCTGCTCTCCTCAGCAGTGTATCTCTGATCTGCCTGTTCTGCTCCCCACTCTGTCTCTGGTGAGCCCTCTCGCCGTCCCGCGCCTCTGGCCTGTACCCCAGCTTGTATACATAAATAAATAAAAATTATTTAAAAAAAAAGAAGAAAAAAGAAATTCTAGGCCTCAGTGGCTTCACTGCTCATTTTGACCATGCATTTAAAGAAGAAACAAAAGAAATCTTAAACTCTTCCAGAAAATAGAGCAGGTATACTCCTTAAGTCATTTAACAAGGCAACCAAAACCTGATAAGGATAGTACAAGAAAACAAAATTAGAGACCTAGCACATTCAAGAACAAAGATCCAAAATTCTTAAGTAAAATAAGATAATGGCCAAACTGGATTTATTCCTGGAATGCAAAGTTCACTTAGCATTAAGAAATTAATATGATTTTATCTGAGGAGCAAAACCATATGATTATATTAGCAGTAGGAAAATCATTTGATATATTCCAATATCCACTCATGATAGGCTCTTAGCAAATCAAGGAAAGAATGAAACTTCATTAATCTAATAGAGTATTGGGAAAAAATTAAAGTAAACCTCGTATTTGTAGAGAAATGTTCAAAGTTTTCCCTTTGAGAAAGGGAACAGGACAACAGGGCCCTCTATTACCACTTCTATTAAACATTATAATCTAAGTACTAGTCAGCACAGTAAGAAAACAAAGGTATAAAGAATTCAAAAGCAAGAAACAAAATTTTCTTTATTTGCAGATAGGAAGATTAAATACTTAGTAAAAGATTCTCAAGATAAGTTACTGAAAGTAATAAACATTTAGCAGAATTACTAGATAAGAGGTCAAATGCCTTCTTATAAACAACAAAGACTACAAAATTCTACAATATCAAAAAATATCAAATATCTAAGACTAAAACGCTCAAAAGTTACAAACAACTTCCTAAAGAAAATAATAAAGATTATTGAGAGAAATGAAAAAGGGCCTAAAGGAGTGGTACCAAGATCATGAATTAGAAAACAATAAAGATATCAATTCTTCCTACATTGCTCTATAGATTCCACGTAAATCCAATAAAAATCCCAACAAGATGTGTGTGTGTGTGGTGTATGTGGAAAGTGGCAAGATGATACTAAATTCGCACAAATGTGAGAAGTACCAAGAATAGCAAAGATGCTCTCAAAGGACAAGGTCGAAGAACTTATTTTATTGAACATCAAGATATATGATAAGAAGACAGTGTGGTATCAACAAAATGAAAATGCAACCTATGGAAAGGGAAAAATATCTGTAAATCATAAATAAGAGGTTAATATTAAAAAAATGTATAAGAACTCTTACAATAGCAAAGTATCATACAACCCAATTTTAAAGTGGGCAGAGAATTTGATCAGAGAATTAACCAAAGAAGAGATACAGACGGCCAACAGGTATGTGAAAAGATCATCTTCTCATCTTCAAATCAAAACCACATTGAGCTATCACCTCACAACCTTCAGAATGGCTATTATCAAAAAGACAAGAAGGGGCCTCCCTAGTGGTGCAACAGGTTAAGCCTCAGCCTGTGAAGCTATCCGCAGCCACTGTAGCACGAGTTTGATCCCCAGGCAGGGAGATTCCCACATGGCGCAGCAGACCTCTCCTGTCTCGCCCGCTGCTCCCCTCAGCAGTGTATTTCAGTGGATCTGCCTGTTCTGCTCCCCATTCTGTCTCTGGTGAATCCCCTCACCACCCACACCTCTGGCCTACACCCCAGTTCTTGCATGCATAAATTTAAAAAAAAAAACAAGAAATAACAAGTGTTGTTGCGTGTGTGGGAAAAAAGGAACCTTTGTTCAATATAGGTGGGAAAAGTAAATTGGTGCAGCCACTAAGGAAAACAGCATGGAAGTTCCTCAAAAAGTTGAAAATACAGCTACCATATGATCCAAAAATTCCACTTCTGGATATGTGGGATATTTTGGATATCTGGAAAATGAAAACACTAACTCATGAAGATATATGCACCTCTAAGTTCACTGCGGTATTATCGACAATAGCCAAGCTACGGAAGCAACCTAAGTCTATACTGAAGAATGAGTGAATAATGAAAACGTGATATGTACACATGTACACACACAGCAATATTATTCAGCCATAAAAAAGAATGAAATCTTGCCATTTGCAACAACACTGATGGACCTTGAAGACTTTATGCTAGGTGAAATAAGAGAAAGACAGAAATGATCTTGCTTGTATGTGGAATCTAAAAACAACTGCGTTCATGGATACAGGGAATAGACTGGTGATTACTAAAAGAGGGCTGGCAGATGCAGGAAGTGGGTTAAAAAGCACAAACTCCCAGTTATAAAACAATCATGGGGATAAAATGTGAAGTATGGGGACTGGAGTTAATAATACTGTATATGAAAGCTAAGAGAGTAAATCAAAAGTTTTCATCCCAAGAACATTTTTTTTGACTATGTATGGTGATGGATAACTAATTGTGGCCATATAAAAATATCAAATCATTATGTTATATATCCAAGATGAATGAAATGTCAACTATAGCCAGAAAAAAAAACTGAAAGAAAAAAATACATGTATTGAAAAGTCCTGTTTAAGAAATCTTGGCATACACACAAAGACAACCTCTGAAAACTGAGGAGACATACCTACATATCCATCAACAGAATGATGGACCTTACAGTAAAGAGAATAATCTACAAACACGCTATAGCCAAATCTCACATTTATAATGCTGCATAAAAGAATACAGTAGGATTCCACTTATGTAAAATACAAAAGTAGGCAAAACTCATCTATGTTGTTAAAAGTAAAAATAAATGTTTATGGGGTAGGGTGATAAGCAACAAGAAAGGCACACGTAGGTGCTTCTAAGGAGCTGGTAACAGCCACTTTCTTCATGTGGGTGCTGGTACCTGTGTGCTTGGATGGTGAAAATTCAGGATTGTTCACTATTGCTGTGTACATGCTGCAAGAATATTAAACTATTATTTATTTACACATATAAGAGCTGGGATGTAGGCCAGAGGTGTGGGGTAGTGACAGGATTCACCAGAGACAGAGTGGGGAGCAGAACAGGCAGATGGACGGAAATACACTGCTGAGGGGAACAGCGGGCGAGGTAGGAGAGGTCTGCTGCGCCATGTGGGAATCTCCCTGGCCGGGTATCGAACTCATGCTGCAGTGGCTCTGGATAGCTTCACAGTGCTGCGCTTAACCCATTGCGCCACCAGGAAGGCCCACTTTAACCTTTTTTTTTTTTTTTTAGTGTAAAGGAGTAACTATTTTTCAAAATTGGTTAGGGAATATGACAGTAAAAAATTTGATGTCTGTTGCTTCAAGTTAAAGGCAGAGAAATCAAATGACAACAACTTTAAAAGCACGTATTATCAGACACCATGTTAACCACCAAAAAATATTCAGGGTTGTCAAACCAACTAGTGACTCTCAAACTTAAAGTAACATTGGTTTGCAAATATTTGAACCCAAAAAGATTAACTGATTTATTTTTTTTTAAAGATTTATTTATTTATGCATACAAGCTGGGGTACAGGGCAGAGGCATGGGGCGGCGAGAGTGTTCACCAGAGACAGAGTGGGGAGCAGAACAGGCAGATAGATGTAAATACACTGCTGAGGGGAGCAGCGGGCGAGGCAGGAGAGGTCTGCCGCGCCATGTGAGAATCTCCCCGGCCGGGCGTCAAAC